>JAVTVY010009514.1:0-43124 GCA_036873755.1 Hanleya hanleyi
AAGCACACCAACTAACACCAGAATGCCCATCATCCTTTTTCCCCAAAAAAAAATTTTTCAAAAATTTTTTTTTGAAAACAAAAATCTTCATACGTCAAGTCAACAAAATTTTATTTTCAGGTAGAGGGTCGAGTCAGGTATCATATTGAAGCTGACGTGAAATGCTTCACAATGATACTTCACTCGACCCGATTGGACCATTAGGGGCGTCTCTAACCTCAAAAAAGATTATTTTGAAAATAAATATCAACATCCGGTGTATGAAGATTTTTTATTTTAGAGGTAGTGGGTCGAGTGAGGTATCTAATGGAAGCTGACGTGAAATGCTTCACAATGATACCTCACTCGACCCGATTGCACCACAAGGGGCTGCCCTAACTCCAATAAAGGCTATTTTGATTTTTCTGCGCATGCGCGAAGTCCAAAGGCTATGAAAATAGCCTTTTTTTGGGGTTAGAGGCGTCCCTAATGAACCAATCGGGTCGAGTGAGGTATTAAATTGAAGGTGACGTGAAGGAGCATCTGATAGACTGGGTATGGGCTTGAATTAGGGTAATTGTGCGCATGCCCGAAGATGATATCAAAAATATGAATCTTGAAAAATAGCCTTTTTGGAGTTAGAGGCGTCCCTAATGGATCAATCGGGTCGAGTGAGGTATCAAATTGAAGGTAACGTGAAGGAGCATCTGATGAACTGGTGTAGGTTGAACTATAAGCATTCTGCGCATGCGCAATCTTCAAAATAACCGTTTTTGGAGTTAGGGCAGCCCCTAGTGGTCCAATCGGGTCGAGTGAGGTATCAATGTGAAGCATTTCACGTCAGCTTCCATTTAATACTTCACTCGACGCACTACCTATAAAATAAAAAAAATAAAAAATCTTCGTACACCCGATGTTGACATTTATCTGCAAAATAGCCTTTTTGGAGCTAGGAGAGCCCCTAGTGGCCCGATCGAGCCGAGTGAGGTATCAATGTGAAGGTGAGATGAAGGGCCATCTGATGGACTGGGGTGGGTTGAACTATCAGCATTCTGCGCATGCGCAAGAATGGAAATAGACGTTTTTGGAGCTATTTGACTATTAAAAAAAGGAAAAAAATGAACACTAAGCAAAAGTAAAAGGTTCACAAACCATACAACACAGGCAAGCTGACTGGATGACTGGCTGGCTGACTGGCTGGCTGGCTAGAGGTGAAGCAGACTAGAGGTGAAACAGGCAGGCTGGCTGGTCAAGTCAGGTAAGTCAGAGTGCTCCACAAAATAGTGCAATTGAATACACCCTTTCCCTAAAAATCGACTGCTTTTATACGTTTTCCCCGTGAGTGGGTGGGTTCAAAATGGCGGACCCTTATTTTACACACACAACACCAAAAGCCACCATTTTAAACCCACCCACTCACTTCCCAGGTCAAATCAGTGCACCCGAGTGAGTGGGTGGGTTCAAAATGGCGGACTTTCAACGTCCCAGAGAAAATAAACGGCCACCATTTTGAACCCACCCACTCAATCATCCCGGTGAGTGGGTGGGTTCAAAATGGCGGACCCTTATTTTACACACACAACACCAAAAGCCACCATTTTAAACCCACCCACTCACATCCCAGGTCAAATCAGTGCACCCGAGTGAGTGGGTGGGTTCAAAATGGCGGACTTTCAACGGCGCAGAGAAAATAACCGGCCACCATTTTGAACCCACCCACTCAATCACCCCGGTGAGTGGGTGGGTTCAAAATGGCGGACCCTTATTTTACACACACAACACCCTCAGCCACCATTTTAAACCCACCCACTCACATCCCAGGTCAATCAGTGCACCCAAGTGAGTGGGTGGGTTCAAAATGGCGGACTTTCAACGTCCGCCATTTTAAACCCACCCACTCACATCTCAAAAAAATTAACTCACGTATGCGAACCCCCCCTATGGCAACCCAAAAATTAACTCCGCGCATGCGCAGTGACGCGCTAGCCTTCCGTTTTACTCTATGTATACTACTGAGGTGGCTATATCGACACATCATATTTTATAGTATGACAAGACTGTATCGATACTTGTTACGTTATTTTGTTTGATTTTCTGTAAAATACGACAGGAAATCATAATTTAGGGTACAACAAATTAGTTTCGGTCATATTAGACCATGTAGAATCGTACACGATTAACTCAAGAGAATTTGCGGAAAAAACAGCCAATCCCAAGCCGCGAAGATCTCACGGTGAAACATATTATTATCGACTGCATAGATTTTAAGATTGTAGAGATAACTTTTATCGAGCAGCTTCTCTGGAAGATTCATGTAGTTGAGTAAAAGAAGATTGTATTTTAGATTATTTGAGAGAGATCGGTTTGTTGTATAAATTTTAATATATTGACATGTTTTTAATGCATTAGTACTTGGAATTTTGTGTGATTGTCGCTATATAGCTGAAATATTGCTGAACGCGTCGTTAAACCTTAATTCTCTCTCTCTCTCTTTTCCACAGTTTGAGGGAGCCAATCTCATGGCACAAGATAGTTTCGATCAGGGCGAGCATGTAATATGTCCTATGTCAGTTTGACCAACCAGCGCCTCATTCAGGTAGGCCAGATGGACAAATTTGGCTTTAAAATCGAGTCACGTTTATTTGAAATCTAATATTTTACTATGTGTCGCAAAATATAATTTGCTAAAACAAACTGAAATTTCGGAATTTTATCTTCTGTGTATCAAAATATATGGGGGAAAAAACGGCATAGGCCCATTCACTCCTGGGTTAAAGATCAACGGCAATTCTTGGCGAGGGAGGCCAACAGTTCGGCAGTTATGTCCACGCGTCCCTATACCTCATACTGTCAGATATACCGACAGTTTAATTACAAACTCTGGCGATGGGAGAACGGAGAGAGGTGGGGAAAAAATAAGAAAAGAAGTAGTTCGCTGCTATATGAAAGACAATTGCGCCGAGATAGACGAAAAAGAGCCCGTGAGATGCTGATATATATGAACAAAATTTTCCACATTCACTTTGAACAAATTTCCCCATATTGCCTGTTATGCAAGGAGAAAATCTCACCGTACCCGGCCTTACGACAGTGTATACACGGTGTTGTCTATCTGCTTGAACCCAATTTAAAACACAGACAATGACCATGATGAATGACCAGCTGTCACATTTTCATGAGAGAAAGGCGATCGAATGGAACATGTCAACCGTGGAATTTCATTGAGCTCAGTGGAATGGAATCGGGTTATGTGTGAATCTATTCAGAGTTGCATACGTGTCAGCCAGCGTATTTTTGTATGGAGCTATTGCAGCATGAAAATCTGTTCACCTCAATGCCGACTGAGCCAAAGAAACCAACTCAATCCGGGGCAAACATCTCCTGAGGCTTATAGCAATTAAAGTTAAACCCTGTGAGTTTGGGCATTGTGGTCGCATCCTTGCTATCTAAACTTGACAAGACGTTCTCTCCATTAGAATCTCTAAGACGAGAAATATTATAGTCTTTATTGGCAAAGATGTATATAGATAGCAAGGAACTTCTACAAGTTGATTAGCTTAAAAGCCTGCCAGCACCAAAGATATGGAGAATTTTCAAAATTTAGAGCATGTGTTCACTTCAATTCGCCATAGTTTGCATTCGTGGCGGTAATATAACCTAAATTTCTCAAACAGAATTGTACTGATGGTGGTGGAGGGGGGGGGGGGGGGGGAGATTTGGCTTAATGTCACACTCAAGGCTGTTTCACTCATATGGTGACAGACAGTTTGGTTGGTGGAGGAAGCCGGAGTACCTGGGGAGAACTACCGCCCGTCGGCAATGGCGGTTGTGTTGAAGAAAGTGCCATTATGTAGTCGCAGGCAGGGTAGCTAAATAATATATAGCCCTCACGAGTATGAGGTCTATAGGTCGGCCCCAGTCAACAGGGTTCAAAATCTTAGGGGGGGGGTAAATCTTGCGTGGCTAAGAGACCGCTGGGCACTTCAGGGGACGTTTTATTAACGCGCATGGGCACATCAGGGAACGCTCGGCACTTCAGACGGCGGCTTATGCAGTTTGGATTCCCGCTGGCCGCGTAACCGGCCGATTGGCGCTCCACAAGACCTCTGATAATAGTATAATGACTTGATTAATTATACCGGATTAGGTTCAACATTGGTCACAATATATGGCATAAGAGGTACATTTAGTGAAGACTTTGCTAATTCACAATAGATTACGATATATAAGTGGCTATAAACTTAAATGAATATAGCTTCTTATTTGTATTTTCTCCGTAATTCGTATTTGGGTCAAATTTTATCATGGCTAAAGCAACCGTAAAATTTGTCTACGATGGTTTCAGCCTCTTGGGTTAATGTACATGCTTGATTTTCTATAGAATCATTGATCACCTATAAATATATACACCTCACTCACGAGTATTTTATTGTCGGGTAAATGGAAACCCTTTTATATATTTGCATGTTTTATCTGATGTTTGTATAGTTATGTATGTTTTATCATGTTTATATGTATGTATGATTGCGTTTTAGCCCTGATGGGCACAACTTTTACGCAAATGAACTATTCTATCCTATTTGTGATTTCTCCAGTCATACAGTCTTATAGTCTCGCTAAAAGTCTCATCTACCTCAAAATTGATTTTATGTGATCAAATCAAATGTATACGTGGTCACATATAATTGTATAACAATCATTATTTTTTAATATTTATCTAACAGATACACAGCACATTTTGTGCAGCAAAATATACCAAAATAAGACATATCCGTATATTTTCCTAGGCAAAGTATAGGAAAAGGGGAAAAACGGCAGACCACAGAACGGATACTGGCGCGACCAAGCCATGTGGCGACAGACGGCACCCTGGAGACGGACCAAGACACTTCACCAGCCAGGCATAAACTCATTCTGCAGATTTGTAAACACAGGGATTAATGACAATACACGCAACTGGAACAGTTATCCCCGATTTCGCTGCCCTGCCCACCAAAACACTGCATTTAATTTCTATAAAAAACCAACAAGTCAGTTATGTTAAAATAAATTCATCACGTTGTGTATGTTTTTTTACAGAATAAACAAACCAGGTGTGACTGGAATTGTTCAGTTTGTATAATTCGTATTCCAAATAAATTTGTTTATTTCAGTATATATCGGATTTATACGTTGTTAATATTATTTAAAATGATAGCTTCAGTTCATGAAATATATCGTACGATAAGATATCAACATTTGATAAAAGATTTGCAATCTATTTTTGACGAATTGCGTTTTAACATACCGGTATCCTATATATAGTGTGTAGGACAAAACCCCAGTGGACAAAACCCCAGTGGACAAAACCCCAATCGGACAAAACCCCCGATTTTAACTTTGTATGAAAAAATTATATTAGCCATACAACAACATTAAGAGATTTTATCTATATTTTGTTATTAAATTAAGGTCAATATTTACATGTTATGGTCAATATTTTTGTTATTACGTATAATTCCCATGGTGATCTAATGACCCATCTGATTGATTGTTTGAAATCGTAGTTTAAGGGCCACTTCCCATACGGATCTCGCGGCCCATCAACTCAATGTTTTATTCAAATTTCACGGTACATTTCTTCGTTCATTTAAGATCTTCTGCAGCGCTAGATATTAAAATAAATAATTAAATAATTGCCATGCCTATTTTATTTCTAAATATGTCGGTGACCTTTTAGCCGGAAAGTACTCAAACCCAAACAAAAACAATAACACACAGACATGAAAGACCATCAAGAATCAGTAAATAATAATCCATACTTTAAAGTTTTAAATCCATTTAATCCTATTGTAGAATGTACTAGTATAAACTAGTATAATTAGTTATCAAAGATAGAGCAGTCCGGGATTATCACCCAATTAAACAACCTGGGAATTAAGGGCAGAATACAACACTGGATACAAAATTTTCTTCATGACCGAAACTTCAAAGTTCGTATTGGTAACACCATATCCATGGACCACCAGCTAGATAACGGCACCCCACAGGGCAGCGTCATAAGCCTCACCCTTTTTAACATCCTGATTAATGGCCTGGCCAACGAAATTGACACAAAACATCCTGAAATTGAACAATCACTTTTTGCTGACGATGCTGCCATGTGGAAATCTGCTGGCTCGATAAAAAAATTAACAAGTATAATGCAAAGGGTACTGAATACAGTCAGCGACTGGGCCGATAAATGGGGATTCAAATTTTCAGCTGTCAAAACTACCGGTGTGCTATTCTCAAATAAACAGAACACAGACATCACGCTATCACTAGGAGGACAGAAAATCGAGTTTAAGAATAGTGTCAAATACCTAGGTATGATATTCGACCGAAAACTCACTTGGAAAGACCACATTGACCAATTAATTATTCGGTGTAACAAAGACCTGAACCTTATGAGGTGCGTATCGGGTACCAACTGGGGGGCCAATAAACTTAGCTTAATCAAATTATATCAAACCCTCATCAGATCCAAAATAGACTATGGTTCAATCGCGTATCAATCAGCATGCAAGACCCATTTGAAAAGAATAGACAGCATTCAGTATTCGGCCTTAAAAATAGCCAAAGTTCAAAGGAACTCCTTTATGTAGTCTACAAATAGAAACTAATGAAAAACCCTTACATTTAAGACGAGAAGAGCTGTCAATGAAATATGCAGGCAAAACAATAGCCAAGGGCGAAAGCCACCCATGCCACAAAATTTTTGGCCCAAAAACCGAATACGAATTCCTAAAAACAAAATGGGAAAAAGACTCTGCACCACTCGGTTACACGATAGAACGATTATTCGAAGAACACGACATTCCAATCTCTCGTATCTCTGACACTGACAAGGTCAATAGACCACCATGGCAACTAATCACACCACACGTGGACACGAATATACATAGCCACATCACCAAACAGGACAACCCAGAGCATATAAGGGTCACTGCCCTCGAATATATTGACACACATTGGAAAAATCGCTTGAAAATATATACAGACTGCTCCAAAAACACAAGTCACAATACAGGTTCTGCATTCGTTATTCCAGAACTTGACATTCACGAAGGTTTCAAACTACCAGACAATATATCTGTATACACCACTGAATTAGTCGCCATAATCAAGGCCCTCGAATGGGTTCTCCAGAACCGACCGGTTTCCACCGTTATTCTTAGTGATTCCTTAAGCGGACTGGTATCTATAGAGAACTCCAAATCCGACAGCAGACCTGACCTCATACACGAAATAGAAATTCTATGTACACAAATAAGAGACAATGACATTGACGCCATCTTAGCTTGGATTCCCGCCCACGTGGACGTTAGGGGAAACGAAGCCGCCGATAGGACAGCCAAAGACAGTCTCACCAAAACTGCACCTGACGTGCATATAGGACTAGGAACCAAAGAACTGAATTCCATCATTAGAACCAGAATAGATAGTAAATGGGAAAAAGAATGGAACGAAGAAAACCGAGGTAGATGGCTACATAGTATTCTAGATAAGGGGAAAAGACAGAGTTGTGGATTCCAGCTAGACAGCAAACGTGACGACCGCATCATCACAAGATTAAGACTAGGCAAAACCGGACTTAAATCACATCTGTCCATGCTTCTGAAAAACACCTCACCACTCTGTACCGCATGCAACAATGTAGAAGAAACAATAGAACATGTCCTACTTGAATGCCCAAAACACTACCCACAACGCGAGGCACTTAGAAACGAATTAAAAAAACTCAACACTCCCTTAACATTACCAGCGATATTAAACCCTAAGCCCCCCATTAGAAAACAGGTATTCAAGTCCTTAATAAATTTTATCAAAACTGCTGGCTATTATTCCAGTATCTAACACTACCCCCGTGCATGCGCATCACTAACTATGTCAGCATTGGCCAAAATTTATCTTTTGGAATAAAATATAGGCAATGTGGGCACCGGAGATACCATGTTCCGTGTGGGCCGGTTGCCACATTAGTCTCAAAAATCGGAGGCCAAGACCAATCAACATCCCTGCGACAATATTGGCCAAAATTTCTCTTTTGGAATAAAATATAGGCAATGTGGGCACCGGAGATACCATGTTCCGTGTGGGCCGGTAACCACATTCGTCTCTAAAACCTAAAGGCCGCTACCAATTCAACAATCAAGGACATAAATCAGTAGCACACATCCAAGAAACAACCACGCACACGAATAATGTCACTCACAAAAATGAATACTAATTTCTTCAATTGTGTTCCCTTACCTCCAACCCTCGTTAACGAATGTTAACCGTCCGGTTTTCTAGCAGGGGCAGAAGACTGGAGGTTATATCAAGCATTCACATTTGGCCTTAATTATAATAATATTGTTATTTATAATATTTAGTACCTAATTAGTTATTGTTATTGTGTGACTTAGATCACGATAGTGCCAGTCGGTGGCAAAATATAACACCAGAAAACAAAAAACTACAAACTCTTCTATTCTTTGTAATACAGGCACAGAACACTGAAGAACACAGACGAGGAAGACCAGCACTAAAACAGAACACCGATGACGACAAATATTATAAAACAGCACCATGGTGGACAAGAGTAAAAACAGAAGACGGATGACAATCACAAGAATGCCAACATCGCCGCACAACAAGAAACGTCCAGAAACAGAACACCACATCCTAGACCACACCGACACGCTACCCCATAGATGACACCGAACAGACACCTTAACACAGAATATGTTCCTTTGACTTTCACGCAATATAGGACGTAGACCTGCCGTCCTGTGCCCCAATACACACTCCAAGCAATTGTTACAGGCACAGATTTCTGGAAGAACCCACCCGTTCCCATGAGCGCCGCTGGAAAAGTCGATCAGAAAAATCATGAAGTCGCCCATGGTTCTCCCAGTTTTTTTCTGGACGGCTTTGTGTGTACAAAGGGGTCCCAAGACAAAGGAATCATACACGCGATTACAGTGAACTCACAAGTACCAGAAAAACTTACCAAAAAAACACAGAAAGAGACTTACGAACTTGTACATATAGCGATTCTTATTTACCTCTATTTATATCTCCTACTAATCTCTCATTGTTATTTATTATTTACCTATTTATTTATTTATTTATTTATTTATTTACTTAACGCTGGAAAAGATATTCAATAAACAAAGTAATGTACCGCGAAAGTCAAATAAAACATTGAGTTGATGGGCCGCGAAATCCGAATGGGAAGCGGCCCTTAAACTACAATTTCAATCAAAGCAGTCCGCTAATCCTCTACTGAGAAGATTAGGGAAAAAATGATTATCATTGGGGATTAATGAAAAAAAAAAATCAGAATTAAAAGCATATTTAGAAGTAAACACAAATTTGGTGTTTTGCCTGGGGTTTTGTCCGCTTTTCCTGTTCTGGAGATTTTTGTGTTGGGGTTTTGTCCACTGGGGTTTTGTCCGCTGGTATTTTGTCCGTTGGTGTTTTGTCCACTAGGGTTTTGTCCGTATCCCCAAATATGCACAGTCTTTACCAATCAAAATACTGTTCTGTTATGTTGTGACACCAATTCAATTATCTCCCCATGAAAATCACTTAACAGGTGACTGAATAGCTCTCCCCGAAGCAAGCTGTGCTGATCATGAGCTCTCGTAGGCTATTCATGCATTGGCTCATATGCTAAATATAGACCGTCCTCTGGTGTGCCGTGCTCTCATGTGCCGGCACATCACAGGACGGTAGGATTTTGAATACGCCCCAGTCACCTCCAGCGAGGTTTTAGATAATTTTATTACGAATCACCCACCTCTGAAACTGCTGTACATATAATCTCTATCCCCTCCTGCGCACTATTTTAAAATCTTGCGCACTATTGTGAAATAGTAACGAATATATCGCCGTCTGAATTTTCCAGTCGACAACTTCCACTTTATACGCGCCATGTTCAATTGCAAACGACCCAGTACACATATACCGTGACGTCACCAACATGGCGCGTAGAGAGTTGAAGTTTTCGACTGGAAAATTCAGACGGCGATATATGCGTCACTATATCACCATAGTGCGCAAGATTTTAAAATAGTGCGCAGGAGGGGATAGAGATTATATGTACGGCAGTTTCAGAGGTGGGTGATTCGTAATAAAATTATCTAAAATCCTCGCTGGAGGTGACTGGGGTCGACCTATAGCCCTCATACTCGTGAGGGCTATATATTATTTAGCTACAGGCAGGGTTGCCTGTTAAAATCGTATCGAAGTGTATATACAAATAGTCTTCCAAAACTAGTGGAAGAAATTGGGGAAACACAAGAGATATCAACAAATTGGGCTTGTAAAATCATATCACCTGTAAGATACTTTAGAATCCCGGCCCTCATCCCATGTATTTTGCAAATATTCCCAAACTCATGCAGCCTCATTTCTCATACTTCATATTACTTGTTCTAGGGGGGATGAACGTTTGCGTACACTTCGCCATCCATAAGATGGATTGCGAATCGTGTGTCTCCATTATCGCGGAGCGATATCCGGTGTTTTACCGGATTCTGTTCGGCCTTCATCCGGCGGAGACTCGAAAACGCTGATAAATTACAGGTTTTCATACATACCTCGTAAACAGATATTGCCTGGGCTTACAAACTATATAGTTATGAATAACTTTCATATCATCCAAGAGGTATGGTAGATCTGTAATTTTGAACAAGTAGATCATCACATGACTCGAAAATGGCGGGTTACGTTGGGGTTACGTCGGTAGACTTTGGCTGATTGGCTGACGAAGTCACGTGGTATTGATTTCTGGAAATTCCCTCTTGTAGTTGCCGAAAGTAGTCTGAAATGGATACACACGATCCCAAGGTCAGTCTTACCGCGTATAGATGACCGAGATGGTTACAGGTTGGTGGGTTGAAGTAAAAGATCTGTTCCCTACACAAGGACATGTATTCATAGAAAAGACGAAGTTCTGCACACCAAAAAAATCTCAGTAAACCCAGATATAATATCACGAAGCTACCTGATATAACATTTTACTTTACCTAGATTGAGCAATACATTTCATGTTTCAGACAGGCACACTTATAACAAGAATTATCTCCCTTAATCCGTATCTGTACCTGTTACCAATTTTAGATTGTAGCTGCTTAATCTTATCATCAAGTGACAAGTTGTGTACTGAACTGTATGCCGTCAGAGCATCGCATGCATGCCAATAAGAAATTTATTGTAAATTCAGATTTGGATGGGCAAACATTTCTGAATTTTGGGGTCTGTTGAAGTAAAAAACCTGACGGGTTCTAAAATACAAAATAGTACTGCCTACTTTCGTCTTCACAGGAACAACCTACTTCTCGGATTCAGCTTCCTAAACCTTGTTTATTGATGGGTGATTTTAACGACCGTAGTAACTTTTGGGATAATGTAGAGAAATGTAAGGGAAAAGTTCTTGAAGATTTATATCAAATAATTCCTTGTGTATTTTAATGATGGTTCTTATACATATTTGTCCCCAGCTCATGAGCCTACACAGCATTATATAGTTCCAAATCTAAAACCTGTCGACTACCAGATAAAAAATCGATATTCACAGCAGAAGCAAAAGCTATATTGTTGGCTTCAGAAGGTATTGGCTCCACTAAAAGGACAAAAATGTCATATTCTCACATTCACTGTCATGCCTCCAAGCGATTTAAAGTGGAACTTCGACTCATTCCACTATCTTGAGTATTCTACAACTACATGACTGTAGATTTGATCAACAAATTGATATTGTGTTCTGTTGGTTGCCTAGTCACGTTGGCATCAAAGGTATACTAAGGCTGATAGGATGGCTAAGGCAGCCCTAGATGATGAGATTGATCCTGTTGGAATCCCATATAGCGATTTCAGGTCCTCTATCTATACTTATGTGAGACGGCTGTTTCAATCTTTATGGGATGCTGTGAATAATAACAAACTTCACGAGTTCAAAAAACTGTAGGCTATACTCATCTGAACAGCCGGAAACGTTTCGATCAAACCAAGATCAGGCGACGTAGAATCGGCCATACACGATTAATTCACGAACATTTACTAAAAAAGAGGCAGTCCGAAGGTGTGTTCCATGCCATGATGATCTCACGGTGAAACATATTCTTATCGAATGCATAGATTTAAGATTGTAAGAGATGCTTTTTATCGAGCGACTACTTTGGAAGGTCTTCTGAGTCGGGTAAGGGAGGATTGCATCTTGAGTTATTTGAGAGAAATCGGGCTGTTACATAAGTTTTAATGTGTGTATGTTTTAATGCGTTGGATTACTAAGTTAGTGACATGAGTACTTAGAATTTTGTTTGATCGTCGCTATATAGCTGAAATATTGCTGAGCGCGACATTAAACCCTAATTCTCTCTCTCTATATATATATATATCTCTCTCACTTTGTGACCTTCTTATACTCGACGAATTTATTAGATCTGTTCATGATGACATTTGTGGAAGTGATCACTTTCCCAATGTTTTAAAAGCTGTTCATTATGACCCTCCTTTGACAAGGTATAATTTTAAGAGAGCAAATTGGCTAGATTTAGAAAAACTTATACAAAAATACAAACGGACACTTTCACTAATGTTTCTGATTCTATACAGAAATTCTCAGATATGCTGACTGAAATTGCTAATCAAACCATACCCACATCCTCAGAAGTTGCACATATTAAAAAACCATGGTTTAACGATGACTGTAGAGATTCAAGAAAATGTAGGAAGAAAGCTGAACGGTGTTTCCGCCAACATCCTAATTCTGAAAATTGAAAGACTTCAGAATTACTAGAGATAAAGCTCGTAGAACCATGAGTAAGAACAAACGTGATTCTTGGAAAATTATGTTTCTAAGATCAATACACATCCTATAACAAAAAAATTGGAAAATGGTTCACAAAATTAAAGGTAGAAGCTTCAGTGTTCATCATCTCAATAATGGAATTCAAGTGGAAATTCCCACAAATTAGGCGAGACAATTGCCAAAAACTCTTCGTTAGAAAATTATGTACCTAAATTTTGAAATTTCCAGCAAAGAGAAGTGAAGATTGAAATAAAATTTTCCTTCAATAACCGTAGAAGCTATAATGCTTTGTTTTTAATGAACGAACTTCATGCTTCTTTCGTGAAAGCAAACCATTCTACTGCAGGCCCTGATAATACTCATTTAAAACATCTACCGGACTCTTCTCCAGAAACTCTAGTACTCATACTTAACAGACTTTGGGTGACAGAATACTTTTCACCATGATGGCATAATGCCATTGTTATACCAGTCCCAAAACCTGGCCGTAACCATACAGACCCCGGTAATTGTTGTCCAATTTCACTGACTATAGCTGTGTTTGCAAAACGATGGAACGCATGATAAATGATCGCCTTGTTTGGTACATTGAAACTGAAAATTACTTACTGATATTCAAGCTGTTTCCGTTAAAATAGAAGTAACATTGACCATTTAGTGACCTATCTCAAGAATGCTTTCGCAAAAAATGAACATGTGGTTTCTATTTTTTATTATTATTTTTTTATTTAGAAAAAGCCTGTGATACTACTCTTAAATACGGGATTTTTAAAGACCTTTATACTATGGTATTAAAAGGCCGTTTCCTATTTTTATTTCCAACTTTCTGAATGATAGACAATTTCAAGTTCGGTTGGGTGCAACCATGTCTGATCATTTCGATCAAGCCGCACGCATGTGAGCTCACCTGGTGGTGCCTGGACCCTATATCTTGAAGGTTGACGGAGCATTATGTATGTGACTGACATTCAGGGCGTGCCTGTTGTTGGGAGGAAGATATATCAAATTATTGCATCGAAAAACAATAGAAAACAAGAATGACTACAAGCCTTCTATTTCATATGATACAGGCACACCGAAGACCACAGACGAGTTGGACAAGACCTGAAACAGAAGACGGATGACGATTACAAGAATACCAACAGCGCCTTGAGTGACAACGCCGCATAGCAAGAACACCCAGAATCAGAATACTCGACCCTAGACCACACCAGACACGCTACCCCTTAGATGTTACCGAACTGACGCCCCAACACAGAATATGATCCTTTGACTTTCACGTAATATAGGACGTAGACCTGCCGTTCTGTACCCCACTACACACTCCAAGCAATTGTTACAGGCACAGATTTCTGGAAGGACCCACCCTGTTCCCAAGGGCGTCGTTAGGAAAGCCGTCTCGAAGAATCCTGAAAACGCCCTGGTTCTCCCAGTTTTTTCTGGACGGCTTTGTGCGTACTATGGGGTACCGAGACAAAGGAATCATCCACGCGATTATAACAAATATTTTCCAGTATAAAAACCAATAACAGACTTAACGACTTGTACATAGCGACTCTTCTCTACTAGTATTTATATTTCCTCATTGTTATTGTTATTCATTATTTAATTATTTATTTTAATATCTAGCGTTGCAAAAGATCTCAAATTAACAAAGAAATGTACCGTGAAATTTAAATAAAGTATTGAGTTGATGGGCCGCGAAATCCGTATGGGAAGCAGCCCTTAAACTACAATTTCAATCAATCATTATGTCTGGTGTCTTCTCTTACTACGACAATATGCTCAGACTCATTCAGTGTAAACACAGGCATAATTCCTATTACAGATGTTATTATTCATCATCTTCATCACAACACACCAAAGCTGGGGTTTAATAATAGCATATTTAGAATAATTAATTGTAACTGGGCGCTTTGATTTGCGTTCAGCGACAAAGCTACAATCGACTTATGATCGTTCAACAAGCTGTTTACCACTACACAGTTAGTGATTGCATCCATTGCATCACGTCAGTTTCATACGCGAACTATATTCGTTCGAAACACAAACAAGAAATGAATAATACGGAGACATTTTGTTTATGAAACGTGACGTTATTATAGGAGAGAAGAAGGTTTATATTGGCGGAGTAATCTATACGCTCACAATGAGTAAACGAAATTCCAATTGCGCTTAGTGTCTGGAGGCTAGATGGTAGTTCTACAGCTGGCATGCGCTGTTTGGAGTTTGTGGTGGCTGGGTATTGTTATGCCCCAGTGAGGTGGTTGCTCATGGTATTGACAGGCAGTGACAGTTGTCTCCCCTCCCGCAAATGGTCACTCACTGGCTCACTATTTATAGGAGCCATTCCCATCTTCATAGACAACCACGTGACTGTCTCTTTCGACACATGAGGTAGACCGGTTGCCTCCTTTGTATCCATACAGAAGGCAGATTTCGGGCAGCATTCGGTTCGCTGCCGATTCGGTTCATGTCACCTTACCTAGGACCCTGATCGTTCATTCTCCGGGTCTGTGGGTGTTTACCAATTCATCAGTATTTATATCTAATCCCGCTCAAGCCGGTGCAAGGGCCGTGTGGTCATATCATTCAAGATGTCCAAATGAACGTCTACAATAAATGCGTGGCGGGGATACAAATCATCATAGGGATCCTTTTTGGTTCTTGTGATGTTTTTAGAAATATGCAGTCGGTATATTTGTCTGTGGGGCCATATGACTCCTTGTGGGTGAGTTTACGTCGGCATCGTTTTCCAACACCATTATAATGTTGCGTTTAATTTATTCGGACCAAATACATTCAACAATGCGGAGATTGAGGTTAGATCCAGACATAAATTTAAACCGACGATGCCGACCGTATAACCTACTGCATGAGCATATAGGGCTGGAAACCATTCGCGACCGCTGGGCCGATTCCGTCGAAGTCATCTGACCTCGCCCATTAATGGCGTAGGGATTTTACAGCTCTCAGTTGTAAACTGTGACCTGCCGGACGCGTGGCACAGCTCATCATATACGTTGTGTGCCCGCCCAGATGTTCCTCTTGGTTTTTCCCCCTATTGAGAGACAAAATATACATTTAAATGAATGGAATCTTTCCTTGATTCTGTCCCCGAAAGATCTCGTCCAGCCATCCCCTAAAATTTGCCACTGTGATTTGTTTTTCTCCTAAAAGTTAATTAATATCAGTTTGCGCGTATTACCATTTCATTTGACATGCCTGTCTTAGTAATTTTTACCCATGGCTTGGCACTTGTATCATTTTGTACTGTTTTGTTTTCGTTGATGGTTAACAGACAGGTAGAAGGGGTCTCGCGGTCACACATTTCGTGGGGTCTGCGGGCCCAAAAAATGTGTATATTTCCACCGGACATTCTTCTCTATTTTATAGCAGAGCAAATTACTTTTGTTGAAGGCCCGAAAGCACTTTCGCCACTTCACGGTTCATTGAAGTTAAAAAGATTTATACCACGCCCTCATCTGACTGTAGAGTTTGAGTCAGGTGTGAAGCTTTCGTGAGGGAGCGTCCAACTGGATGGGTGTGGGGTAGGAATATCGTCTATCTGCGCTTGGGCACTAGAAATAGGGCATGGAATAGACGTTTTCAGGTCGAGATGGACCCATAGTGGTCCGATTGGTTCGTGTGAGGCCTTATTTTGAAGTTCTCATGGGGTAGCGTCGGATTGGACTGATGTCTAGTCCGGTTTCCTGATTCCGCGCATGCGTAGTCTGGCCGTAGTATAGAAAGCAAGCATTTTGAGGGTGCGTGGGGTGTGCTTGTGGGACCATCAGTGGCCTGAATGCGTCGTGTGGCATATGTCAAAGTGAAGATTTCTTGGTATAGACCACGACTTGAGGGATGTCCACGTCATCTGTGACGTCATCACCCCTAGTAGTAGAGAAAGCAGAAACCCAGTATATTTGCCCTGTGACCTTTGTAAAGAGTTTGACAGTAACGCCTTAACACCTTGTCTGAACGTCTTAACGCCTTCGCCTTATCGTAACAACTTAACGCCCTATCTTAACGCCTTATCCTAACGTCTGAACGCCCTAGCATACCAGTGTTTTATCTTTTGCGCTGGATTGTACCACGGGTGTAGACCACGACTTGAGGGATGTCCACGTCATCTGTGGCGTCATTGGGGAACTCATCAGTAGGAGTAGTAGCCAAAGTGGGCATTTTGGGGGTGTGAAGGAAGGTGTGTTTGAGGGACCACCCATGGTCCAAATGGAATGGTATGGTTTTTGTTGGAAGGCGCATCATGATACGCATGCGCAGTTGGGGAGTAGTAGCGAAAGATGTAATTTTGGGCGTGGGCAATGACATGTTTGGGCAATGAAGAGACCCATCTTTGGTCCAAATGGACCGGTTGGGGTATCCTAGTGAAGCTTCCGTGTGAATATATTTGCCTTCGGGGAGTTCTCTGGGAAAACTCCTGTTCTATTTATAGATCACTCAGGAGTAGTAGGGAAAGGGGAGTTTCGGAGGTGCAATGGAGTGCGTTTGAAGTAGATAATATGATACCGATGAGAGAACAACAACAACAAGAATGGCAGGCCAATCATTCTATTCTCCCCTCCAGTGCATCATACCCACGCTGGGGAAGACGTGTTGGGTATGTTTACAATTCTCGTATGCTCTTATCCAATCGGTAGTCGTCCTTGGCGAAAGTTCAATCTTCGTTCGGTGTAACCTAAGCGTCGTCGGGCAGTCTAGGATACCGTTGAGGCAGCATGTCCTGAAACAGTTGTTTGCGCATTCTGATCGTACTTTCCAGGGTCTCAGTAGGTGATAACCCCATATCCTGTTCCAGGTGACGCTTGGTCTTGATGGTGGACCTGTGCGTGGGGTCCTGATGTTCAGGCGCACTTGGATGTACGCCTGCTGTAAATTATCCTGTCCGGCGTCTTCGATTACCGCAGCATGGGTATTAATAGCTTCATGCACAATCCGATAACAAAAGGTAGGTTCTTCCTCACTTCCCTGGGACGCAGGCTGACTATCTGAGGTCAAGCTTTCCGTGTCAGTAAATAGATTCTCAGCAGTTTCTGTTTCGATGTCATTATTTGCCTCCTCAGTGAGCTCCTCGGAGTCTTCAATTCCATGTATATTATTCTGTTGTCGCATCATATCGTAACGTCTGGTGAACGTGCAATCGCACTCAGAGCGTGTATAACCCATGTTGACAGTTGAACGTCGACTTGCACGTTTTTGGAATACGCTTGCTTTTATAGACAGTAACGCCTGCCAACTCCCAGCTCAACGCCTCAACGCCCTGGTGAAATAGCCTAGAAGCTCTGATTTTTCTAGATATTCCATGGAATGCGATCACTGCATTTCGATGAATTAGTGCCAATTTCATGGAAAATCTATAAAAATCAGAGCTACTCGCCCAGTGCGCATGCGCACGGTATCTTTTCAACAAAATTACAACGCCTGGCCTCGAGACCTCTCCCATCGTGTTCTACAGCTCGAGATGAAGAAAACAAGGGGCCACATCCCATACCGCAAATGTCCATGCGTGGGTTTCCCATTAGGCTAAACATTGTCCTTCCCATACATTCATGAGATTCACTGTCACTGGGGTCTTCTATGTAGGGGAGATCACTATTGTTGGTCCGTCACGTGACCGGACATGACGTCATCGGAAGTGACCCGGATGTGACCTTTGACCAGGGTGTGACCCGGATGTCACGTGACCGGACGTGACGTCAGCGCCACGTCACGCCACGGACCATCATTTGGAACCATCATTTTTCGGAGGGAATTTAACGGCTTCCTACTACTTCCCCTTTTGGTAACTGGTCAGTGTGTCAGGCTCGTACTACAAACCGCCTTGTTTTTGATGGACAACATGAAAGATCCACATAGTTATTTAGTTCACTGGGAGGGATTGTTTCGATTATTATCTTCTCAAAATGTGGGCCAGCATTGTAAAAGTTTTCACCACACCTTTTTCTCACAGTGTTTTTGTTTCGATCGTCGAACTGAAAAAAACTGTTGGCGCTCTTGAAGTTGAAGGGACTTAAGTTTAGTTGGATTACCAAAAGTTTAATATCCGAGGGTTTGTCAGTCATCAGAGTTTTTTTTACCACCTGGGGTGTGGAGGTGTTTACGGATTTTTGTTTGTGGGGGGAGGGGGGAGGGGAGTTCTCTTCATGCATCGGACTGTTGAGTAGACATGTTGAAAGCAAGAATAATTATATCGACGTTGCTACTGCCGGATATGAGATTAAGGCGCTAGCAGAGCTCCCATATCGACGTTTGGTGGTTCAGAATCTGGGCTATAATACATGACATCATGACAATGGTCATGTTTTGTGTCACCGGACTTGAGATTCCAAAGGGGTGGAAACAACTGGAACAGTTCAAAGTCTTACCACAAATATTGGAAATTGGACCAAACTATATACAAACTAGTAAACTTCGAATTACATACTGTATGTGAGAAACTTAGCGATAAAACAATATCAGTAATTCAAAAGCAACACAACGGTAGACACGGGCTTCGGACATTGTAGGAAGCAGACTATAAGTATGGTAATTAAAATATGGTATGTTTGTTTCACTACATATTCCGTCGTTTGCTTTACTTTAATAATATCTTCATTCTGACTTTTTGTGCTATTTGGTTGCAAGAATAGCTTTCAGAACTGATCAACCTGGTTGAAATGACAGTTTTTAACGAGAGGTTAATTACTATGGTCAAGGGCGAAAGTTGTTCGGGCAACCGAGGGCAGGGGGGATACAAAATGCCGACTGTGGTTATACAGACATGGAAAACGCGAGTGTGTATCACTATCTTTTTTCACTTAGCTGGGCAGATCGAATTTTGGTAGCTATATGCAGTGGCCGTATAGAGTACGATAAGAAATAATACATGGTTATTCCATAGTAGGTACACTATATAAATCTGCCATTTTTCTACTCTGCCATAGTTGCTGAGATAACGCAATAAACTTTCTATCTGTTCATCTTATCCAGTCTTGATCGATTGAAATAGAATTAAGAAAAAGTGGAATTTGAAGAAAAAAAATGAGACTGATGTTCAGTAGATGTAATATGTGTAGCTCTTGAATATTACTAAGTGAATGGGAATTTGAAAACGTAGACGCTTGAAACTGCGGGCTCAACTTGTATAAAGATTTGCACTGAAATTAAAGTAAATTATACATTTCAAAATTTTTGTAATGCTAGAGAGATAAGATTTCAAACAATTGTACGTGCATATGTGTATACCAAGCAGGAGAATATAAAAACAAGCAAATTGTCAGCGAGTATGTGAAATCCACTCGGGTGTCGTCGGCTAGGTAAAGGTAGTAAATATAAGCAATCTAGAGTCAGAGGGCGAAAGTTGTTCGGGCAACGAATTAATTATGAACAAGAAGCAAGGTGTCGGAGCATGGTTGCATTCAATACTGTACTGGCGGTTAAGGTTTCATGGCTTCGATTCCAAAGGATGATCTTCATAGCACTGGTATCTGTGCTGGGTATGGAAGTATGGTCACTGACATAACTGGTTATTTAACAGTTGGAATAATATAATTGCATGTATTTATATTGCACATAGCTTCATTGATCAATGTTAATGAATTCAGATACCGGTAGCAGAACAAATGGTCTCGTATTTAAAGTGGAAATTTACAGACGAAAGCATGCTGTATTTTTGCTTTTGCATTAATCACAAGAACATTTTTCAGGAATACGACAGGCGTAATCAGTGCACATGAAATCGGGAATAGCCTAGGAGGAATAGCCGAGTTCTTGGGAACGAGCCACATGGAGCGTGGGCGTGAAGGTTTGCTGGAGTAATATTAAGTGCACACTTTTGCGTCACAGCCCTTGTAGGTCTACTGTCTCCGGTGACCGAGTCAGTTATTGTGGTGTCATATTCTGGGTTGTTAAATAAGATGGTCCGTTGAGATCGTTTATGTGCTTTTGTATTATTTTTATTTGATTGTCTTTGGTTTTCGTTCCTCTTCTTCTATCTTTGTTTACCGGTAACTTTCGTTATAGCCTTTCCATTTCGAGTTCTATTCATTTGCATTTCTCCCAGTTAGTTTGCTTATCAGTCACCTTACTTTTTCTTCTGAAACCAACTTGAATAGTTGACAATTTATTTAAGATACGAAATTCAGCCATCATACAGACGTCTGTACCGCGCGATGTTTCCAACGACATGTAAGGAATCTACTGAGGTGTAAAAGTTTTCATCGAAATGTAAAGGTTTTTATGGAGCAGTAGAGACTTCCGAGGTGTAAATTTATCCTCCGAGTTGTATAGGCTTCCACTGAGGTATCAGGCTTTCACCAAGACATAAAGCATTCCATCGAATTGCATACGACGAGGTCTCAATCACGGTGCGAAAGTTTTCCTCTGAGGTGTAGAGGTGTGCGTGTGATTGTTCGTGAGCGCTATCTCACCCTGTAGATTTGGCCAGGCGAGATGGCGAGAATACGAAGATTAGGGGCGCGAATGGGCAAATCCGTCATGTAAGACACATACAATAGATGACTACATGTGGGGAACCATTCAACCAAGGAGTGAGCAGGGCCAAGTATATTGCACGCAAAGTGTTGCCTATTGAAGTTGTCTTACATGACGGGTCTGCCCGCGAATGGCCATCAAAAAGGTCGCGGCACGATAGCATGTGTAAAGCTTTCCGACGCGACATTATAGTTTTCGCCGATATGTAAAGGTTTTCAACGACGTTTACATGTTCCGAACGAAGAGTAAATGTTTCCACTGAGGTGTAAATGAACTAAAAATACCCCGTCGCAGGGCTTGTCATCTCCATTCCTTTCGTTCGTCTCTTCAATCCCGGTCACCATGGTGCACTGTTTCTATCTGTACTCATGAGAAAGCTGTTTCAATCGTTATGGGATGCTGTGAATAATAAGTTCATGAGTTAAAAAAAAACTTCAAAAAACTCACCCGAACAGCCAGAAACGTTTCCATCAAGCCATGACCAGGCGATGTAGGATCAGTCATACACGATTAACTCACGAACTTTTACTAAAAAAAATAGAGCCAGTCCCAAGGTATATTCCATGCCACGAAGATCTCACAGTGAAGCATATTGTTATCGACTCTATAGATTTTAAGAGATGCTTTTTATCGAGCAGCTACTTTAGAAGATCTTTTTAGTCGGGTGAATGAAGACTGTATCTTAGGTTATTTGAGAGAAATCGGTTTGTTGTATAAGTTTTAATGTGTGTATGTTTTAATGTGTTGGATTACTAACTTATTAACTTGAATACTTAGAATTTTGTCTATATAGCAGAAATGTTGCTGAACGCGACGTTAAACCTTAATTCTCTCTCTCTCTGTTTCGATGAAAGGCCGGAACAAATAATATTTTCTAATGTCCAAAAGAAGGGATTGTCGGTGTACTAGTACTTACCAGGTGATGACATCAAACGATAAGACGTCATTCATGCCATTCCTTCTAAATATGCTATATGGGTGAGATTAGTTCCACTCTAGTTTCCTCCAGACCCACGTGAAGGATCGGTTTGCGCTTGTTCACCGATCGTATCAGACCAGATCATTCTGTTCTTTTCTCACGTATCTTCTATCTGTTTATCAAGGGGTTATAGGTACGTGTCAGACTAACCGTGTACCGTAATCACCTCGTCCCAAATCATCAGATTTTTTTGGACAAACTCTTAGTGCGTTTGTTTCTCCTCGTGGAGTGTAGGTTAGGTCATGTAGAATGATGATCTAAGCTTGTGAAGAACATTTCACGTAATACTCGGTAAAATCTATGCGTGATAACGTGGGGATCGTTAAATCCACACACGTATATGGGATGAGCCCATGCGACGCAGGCTGACCAATCAGCACGCTCGACACTAGCTACCGGAATGATGTACTTCAGCAGCGCTTTTCCCAGAGTGTGATAATATTTTTTTTCTAAAATACTGATTAAAGTAATGATTTACCTTATATGGTGAAAAAGAATATCATATTAACTATCAAGGGATGAAAGTTTCCACTCTCGAGAAGGAAAATACATCCCAAATGTAGGGATGTAATTTCCTTCTCGAGTATGGGAATTTCATCCAATGATAAAGTTATATGGGATTCTCTTGAAACCAAATGGATAGCATGACCATGTCACTGGCGTAAAGGTAATCTCAAATGACGAAATAACTTAACCATGATTCGGCAGTAAACATTAATTATACATAGGTGATATTAACATGCAACTCGCATCAAAATAAGGTAGTGAAAAAAAAAGACAAAATAGGTTTTGTATCTTTTAACGCGTCAGAAGAGAGGGAAATAAACTGGTCTAACCTGTAACCATCTGTGTCACCTATAAGCGGTAAGTAGTAGGAAGACCGCAAATTTCTGCTCGAAAATGTGGGTTCCAAGGGTGCACTCCAGGGTTTCTTCCATTCGGCATGGAATAGACCATGGGTCCTTTTTTCAGTCACCAATTGTCGTAAAATCTTCAACTCAAATCACTTATATGTATATATTTTCGTAAAGAGCATGATTAAACTATTATTTTAAGACGTAGCACTGCTATGTTGTGGAAAAATGAATCTCGAACATTCCCCTCCAAGCTTGCTTCATTTTTTTCTGGAAAATGTCGAAAAATGGTCAAATTCGGCTCAATTTTCAGAAAAATCTGTCGATTTCTATTAAACTTCTTACTCACGTTTCGTGGTCCGATCTCAACTTAAAAAGGCAAAAAAATGGGGGTCAACCTGCCCGTTTTTTACCAGATTTTCTTCCCGATTTTCGTCCTGATTTTCAGGCACACCCAAGGGGCATAACTGAGGCTGGACAAAGTTTACTCCATGATCCCGATCACCGTGTAGACGAAGCCAGCCATCGATCTGTACGTGCTCGTTTGCAGCGTTGATAATGCTGAATAGAATGGTATTATAGATATAAGCTATTAAGAAGACAAGAAGAATTATGATGTAGCAGAATACGGGCAGTCTATCGTATTATGAAATTAAACCGGGGCCATTACTACGAAACTATGGAGAGCCACCTTAAGGGACAGGGTGTTGTTTCGCGAAATTATTTTTTTACATTTGTCGTAATCTGGGAGTGTTTGCGAGTATGGCGGTATACAACACTTGCCTGTTATACATATTATTGTGAGAAATCCGACTAGGCATTCAAAATTAAACAATCTGGCGTGACGACACATCTCCGCTCCGTAACGGAGTCTACATTGAGAGAATGGATAGACTCACAAATCACTTTTGCCAAATCTAGCAGGATTTTCGAGAACAAAACTCAAAATTAACCCGTTTGCTCTTAATAATGGACATCCATTTGGCAATATGAAGAACGTGGTTACTTTTCCGCTTTACAATGATACAAGGAGAGCGGGGAAAATGCAAATAAGGGATGTAACCAAGTCAAATTATAGGTAATTTTCCACTAAATTTTCTCCTAGAAACATGTGAAATGCTTCAGAAACTTGAGAATTAATTCATAAAACGTCAATATTATACATCCGTTCCATCCTTTTTGGGCTGTGAATGAGTTCTCTTGTAAAGAGAATATTTCTGGCAAATTTATATCATTCTGATAGGACCTGGTTCTGCCATAATATATACCGAAATCTATTCCAGGGGGAGATAACTCCTGTATGGAATACAGTATGCAATAACTTCAATAGTATACTAGAGAACACACTGTGGATTATTTCAATCGAACTTCTGGTCTTCTTTCCACCTGACTCCGAAAATAGCGCTTCAGATCCAACTAGGCAGTCAAAATTAAACAATCTGGCGTGATGACACATCTCCGCTCCGTAACGGAGTCTACATTGAGAGAATGCATAGACTCCACTATTATTCTTTTAAGGGTGCACCGCAGGGATTCTTCCGTTCGGCATGGAATAGACCATGGGTCCGTTTTTCGGTCGCCAATTGTCGTAAAATCTTCAACCCAAATCACTTATATATATATATTTTCTTAAAGAGCATGATTAAACTATTATTTTAAGACATATCACTGCTATTTTTCCTGGAAATGTCGAAAAATGGTCAAATTCGGCCCAATTTCCAGAAAAATCTGTAAGAGCGATTTCAATTAAACTTCTTACTCACGTTCCCTGGTCCGATCCCAACTTAAAAAGGCAAAAAAAAGTGGGGGTCAACTTGCCCGTTTTCTGTCAGACTTTCTTCTCGTAAACGAGTCCTGATTTTCAGGCACACCCAAGGGGCATAACTGAGGCAGGACAAAGTTTACTCCATGATCCCGATCACCGTGTAGACGAAGCCAGTCATCGATCTGTACGTGCTCGCTTGCAGCGTTGATAATGCTGAATAGAATGGTACTATACATATAAGCTATTAAGAAGACAAGAAGATTTATGATGTAGCAGAATACGGGCAGTCTATCGTATTATGAAATTAGACCGGGGCCATTACTACGATTACAAGCGTCTGGTCCGTCATTCATAATTCAGTCGTCGTTCATTAAATGATGCCGACAAGACATCATGATGTTCCAAAAATATCAAATTCCTATCGCTGATCAGTATTCTTAATCCGTAATATTTTTTGTAAAGGCGTCATCTAAAGTATGATGTATCTCAGTTACGCTTTGATTGTGACTGTTCATATGAGTACCATGAGGATCTTGAGCACATGGGTTCATACGGCCACTAGCCCCGGGTTAAGCGGAATTAGACACAAGTTACGAAACGTGACGGTGACGTTACTTTCGGTCACGTGACGGCCCAGCAAGAGTGACCCCCCCCTATATACGGCTATGGTGCAGGTCCATTCTGGGGCAGCGGACAGTGTTTAACCTAATTGGGAACCCACACATGGACATGGGCCATTATTGGTCCAAATGGGTCGTGGGAGGTGTCAAAGTGAAGCGCAACTTCAGGGCGATCATCACACATTTTGGACTTGGAAAATGACATTTTTGGGCAATCAAGGGACCCATCTTTGGTCCAAATGGACCGGTTGGGGAATCCTAGTGAAGCTTTCGTGGAGTAGAGTCAGACTGGCGTGATTTTTATTGGAAGTCGCGCCAATCTGTGCATGGGCAGTTGGGGTGTAGTAAGTAAAGTGGTCATTCTGGAGGTGTGCAGGGGTATATTTGAGCGATTGAGGGACCGATTGAGTCGTGTGAGGTATCAGTGTGTAGCACTCGTGAGGGAGCATCCGACTGGAAGGGTATGACGTAGAACTGACGTCATTCTGCGCATGGGCAGTAGACAAAAGTGTATGGGAATGGACGTTTTGGGGCCGAGGTGGACCCTAGTGGTCCGATTGGGCCGTAGGATGTGTCAATGTGTAGCTCTCGTGGGGGAGCGTCCAACTGGATGGGTATGGGGTGGAACTGACGTCATTCTGCGCATGCACAGACAGGAAATTGTGGGGAAAGGGCATGGGAAGGGACGTTTTGGGGTCGAGGTGGGCCACTCTTGATCCGATTCGGTCGTGGGAGGTATCAATGTGAATCTCTCGTGAGGGAGCGTCCAATTGGATGGGTGAGGGGTGGGAGTATCGTCCATCTGTGCAAAAGTGTACTGGAATGGACGTTTTGTGTTCGAGATGGACCCAAAATGTCCCGATTGGGTCGTGGGAGGTATCAGTGTGAAGCTCTCGTGGGGAACCATCTGACTGAACTAGTGTCTAGTCCAGTTTCATAATTCTGCCCATGCGCAGTCTGGCCGAAGTATAGAAAGCAGGCATTTTGGGGGTTCTATTGGGGTAGAGATGGACCATCCTTGGTCCAAATGAACCATATGGGGTTTCAGTGAGAAGCTCTCGTGGTGTAGACCACGACTTGAGGGATGTCCACGTCATCTGTGACGTCATTGGTGACGTCATGTTTGAGCGATTGAGGGACCATCCGTATTCTAAATAGACCGTGTGGGGTATCATTGTGAAGCTCTCGTGGTGTAGACCACGACTTGATGGATGCCCACGTCATCTGTGACGTCATCAGTAGAAGATGTAGCCAAAGTGGACATTTTAGGGGTGTGAAGGAAGGTGTTTGTGGTAGAGATGGACCATCCGTGGTTCGAATGGACCGTATTAGGTGTCATCTTGTAGCTGTCTGCATGTAGACGACCAATACTATTTTGTTGGAGGTTGCATCGTGCTACGCATGCGCAGTTGGGCATTAGTAACGAAAGATGTTATGGACGCACTAACGATGTTGAGTGAGCGAGTGCGTGCGCGAGTGCGAATGACTGTTTGTGTGTTTGTGTGTGTGTGTGTGTGCGTGTGTGTTCCCGTGAGTGTGTGTGTGTTCGTGTGTGTGTGAACATTGTTCTTAGTTAGCCGTCTCTCTTTCGGAAGACATAGAGGCTCTGAAGAGCCGTTCTTTTCTGTCGCTGTAATACAGAACTGTCATTGCCACAGCGTCAGGGTCAACCGAACAAAGACCATGGTGAGGCCAACGAGCCGTCGCTGGTTCCGGCGTGAGCGCTCGTGGTCCATAGTTCGAACATCAAGGATGGTGGTCATGGTCCAGTAGTGGTGAGTGATAGCACACCTCGATTCTATCGAGGATCGCTTCTGTGAACTCCTCCAGGATCTGGCGTCGCCGCTCGTTGTCGTTGACATCTGCAAACATGGACCGAACCACTGCTCGTTAACCCGTGATTGAATTAACCACTGTCGTATGCTGTAAAATGCGACTCGCATAGGGATGGGTTTCCGTCATGGCTCTGCGACAGGATGAATGGGGGTGTGGGGTCCATAGGGACCTGTTTTATAGACGATGTCACTCATGCGCGCGGGTGTAGTTCGTGTATTCTGATTGGTTAGTCCAATAAGAGAACAACAACAACAAGGAGTACAGGTCAATCATTTTATTATCCCCTCTATCACATTACACCCACGCTGGGGGAACCGCTTTGGGTGTGTTTACAATTCATTTATGCTACTATCCATGTATTGGCCGCATTGTCGGCTGCTCTTGTCAAATCAGGAGTTCATTGTGCTGATCTCAGACTGCTCTTTTCCAATCAGAATAGGTATAAGTCACTCGCCGCTCTCGAGACCGGACATTTCAGTTCCCATGGAAATGCATCCTCGAATGGAAGAACCCATGGAGGTCGATCTGCCACTCCGAATTGAAGAACCGATGGAGATGCACTGATAGATACCGTAACATGTTGCAACTGGTCTACATGTTGATGGTTAAAGTCTGCTCTGTGAACACTTGTACCCAATATTACGGTGCTTGGAATTTAAAAAACATGGTGTTTGATATTTCAATTTATATTCTGTGAATAAACATGTGGACAGATGCAACGCCAAATAGAAAAGATTGGACAAGAGCAGCCGACAATGCTTGTGATATACAAGCAAGAGCATACGAGAATTGCAAACATACCCATAGCATAAACTACCAGATAGCCAGTTTGACTCTCTCCCACGAACGTTGCCCACGTTGCACGACCCATTCGGACAAGCGCACCTCCGAAACTGTTCTTTCTCTACTACTACCCGACTGCACATGTGCAGAATGATGTGACTTCCAATAACAACCACCATAGTCAGACTCTCCCACGAGCGTTGCCCACCTCACACGGCTGGATATTGTGACCAGTAAAATGGTGCGTGTCAGGAGTGGGATTCCAGCAGTATACCCATACCCCCGGGGAAGACAATTTCAGAGATCTTGAGACTGGCGCCTTAGACCGCTCGGCCATCCTGACCAACGCTGATTATCGTGGTCATAACGATTCATGTGTAGTGTTATATTTGTACAATGGTTTTAAAACATGACGAAGTACAGTATAACGAAAAAGTGCGTGTCAGGAGTGGGATTCGATCCCACGTGTCCACATATGTGGACCAGCAATTAAGACTGG
This sequence comes from Hanleya hanleyi, assembly GCA_036873755.1. Lineage (NCBI taxonomy): Eukaryota > Metazoa > Mollusca > Polyplacophora > Lepidopleurida > Hanleyidae > Hanleya > Hanleya hanleyi. Next base: position 28,632 of record JAVTVY010009514.1, read on the forward strand.
CGCCTTAGACCACTCGGTCATCCTGACCAACGTTGATTATGATGGACATAATGAGTCATATACAATGCTACATTTTGTTACATTCTTTTACATGTCGCGATGTGTACGCCGTGAATGCCCTTATGGCTGCACTGATTGGTTACTTCCCCAGCCGGCCCATTGACTGGTCTGTGCCGATTGAACCGGTTGTGCTAAAAATAGATCGTCAGCTAGCGCACTATAAAGACAAACGTTCTGACACTTTCAGCAGACATTCGGTCAACCACTTACGCCACGATGTTCACGTGAACCACTTGCTCCAAGTCTTTTACACGCTTGAACGACTTACAACGCCATGAGTCTACCATTCACGACGCTACTGCCCAGTACACCCGCAAGACCTGCGGGAATACATTTAATCGCCTGGATAGTTTACACCGCCTTGAACAGTGTCTCCATGAGACATCCAGGCATCAATGTGGGGATTGTGGACATCGCTTCTGACTACACAGTCAGTTGAGATCTCACCAACGTGTAATCCATGGACATGTACGCTTGAAGGTTGAGGAACCCGTGGCGTTTGACCCCATCCATGAGTCTACTTTTCAAGGTCCTGTTGGCGAGTATACATGTTCGATCTGCAGGAAGTCATTTACTCGTAAGGATAATTTTCGGCGACATCAACTGTCGGTCCATAAGGCACCCAGCCATGAATGCCAGCATTGCGGTCGAGTCTTCAGACTCCACAGTCAGTTGATCCCCATCAATCCGAGAGACGTCCTCAGTTTGTGTTTCATCTTTTAACATGACTTATACTTATTCTGAGGGTCGGCCTCTGATTGGAAAAGAGCAGTCTGAGATCAGCACAATGAACTCGACAATGCGGCCAATACACGGACAATAGCATAAGTGAATTGTAAACACACCCATAGCGGCTCCCCCAGCGTGGGTGTGCTGTGATGGAGGGGATAATAAAATGATTGACCTGTAATTCTTGTTGCTGTAGTTCTCTTATTGGACTAACCAAACAGAATAGTACTTATCACGGACTAATCCCGTAGAGCTACGTATAGGCGCGCATGTGTGACATCGTCTATAAAACACGTCCCACTAGACACCACACCCCCATTCCTACTATTGCAGAGCCATGACGGAGACCCATCCCTATGCGACTCGCATTTTACAGCATGCTACCGTGGTTAATTCACTCACCGGTTCCCGAGCAGTGGTTCGGTCTACGTTTGCAGATGGCGAAGACAACGGGGGGCGACGCCAGATCCTGGAAGAGTTCACAGAAGCGGTCCTCAACAGACGCAACTCGATGGCTATCACTCACCACTACTGGATTATGACAGTCATCCTTGACGTCCGGGCCATGGACCACGAGCGCTAACGCCGGAACTAGCGACGGCTCGTTGGCCTCGCAATGGTATTTGCTCTGTTGACCCTGACGCTCTGGCAATGACAGTTCTCTCTTACAGCGACAGAAAAGAACGGCTCTTTAGAGCCTTCATATCTTCCGAAAGAGAGACGGCTAAGCACAATGTTCACACACACATACACACACACACACACACACGCGCGCGCGCGCACGCGCTCGCTCACTCAACATTGTTAGTGCGTCCATAACATATTTCGTTACTACTGCCCCACTGCGCATACGTAGCACGATGCGACTTCAAGCAAAAACAATACAATTCCTCGTCTACATGCAGCGAGCTACAAGATGACACATAACACGGTCCTTCCTTCACACCCCCAAAATGCTCACTTTGGCTATTTCTTCCACTGATGAGGTCACAGATGATGTGGACATCCCTCAAGTCGTGGTCTACAACCCGAAGGCTTCACTTTGACACCTCATGCGACGCATTCGGACCAAGGATGGTCCATCTCTACCCCAAAAACCTTCCTTCACACCCCCAAAATGCTCACTTTGGCTACTTCTTCCACTGACGACGTCACAGATGATGTGGACATCCCTCAAGTTGGGGTCTACACCCCGGGGGCTTCACTTTGACACCTCACACGACGCATTCGGAGCAAGAATGGTCCCTCAATCGCTCAAATATACCCATGCGCGCCTCCAGAATGACCACTTTACTTACTACACCTCAACTGCCCATGCACAGATTGGCGCGACTTCCAATAAAAAACACGCCAGTCTGACTCTACCCCACGAAAGCTTCACTAGGATACCCCAATCGGTTCATTTGGACCAAAGATGGGTCCCTTGATTGCCCAAACATTTCATTTTCCACGTTCAAAATGACATCTTTCGTTACTACTGCCCAACTGCGCATGCGTAGCACGGTGCGACTTCCATCAAAAACCATACCATTCGTCGTCTACATGCAGAAAGCTACAAGATGACACCCCACACGGTCCATTCGGACCACGGATGGTCTATCTCTACCCGAAACACCTTCCTTCACATCCCCAAAATGCCCACTTTGGCTATTACTCCTACTGATGACGTCACTGATATTCTTTAATGGACTACGGCTGATTTATGAATGACGGACTAGACGCTTGTATTCTAACGTTAATCTATACGGGCCGGCACAGTGGACAATGATTAACCTAATGGGAAACCCACCCATTTTCATTTGCGGTATGGAGTGTGGTATCTTGTTTTTTTCGTCTCACCACGTAGAACACGATGGGAGGGGCCTCGAAGCCATTGGTTGAACTCTTGAATTTGAAAAAGTCATTGTGCGCATGCGCAAGTAGCGCTGGGGTGGACGTTTTGGGGTCGAGGTGGACCCCTAGTGGTCCGATTGAGTCGAGTGAGGTATCAGTGTGAAGCACACGTGAGGGAGCAGCTGACTGGATGGGTGTGCCGTGGAACTGACGTCATTCTACGCATGGCCAGTAGACAAAAGTGTATGGGAATGGACGTTTTGGAGCGGAGGTGGACCACTCTTGGTCCGATTGGGTCGTGGGAGGTATCAATGTGAATCTCTGGTGGGGGAGCGTTCAATTGGATGGGTGTGGGATGGGAATATCGTCCATCAGCGCATGCGCAGTAGAAAAAGTGTATTGGAATGGACGTATTGTGGTCAAGATGGACCCAAAATGGTCCCATTGGGTCGTGGGAGGTATCAGTGTGAAGCTCTCGTAGGGAACATCTCACTGGACAAGTGTTTAGTCCGATTTCATCATTCTGCGCATGCGCAATCTGGCCGAAGTATAGAAAGCAACCATTTTGGGGGTTCTTTTAGCGTAGAGATGGACCATCCGTGGTCAAAATGGACCGTGTGAAGTGTCAGTGTGAAGCTCTCGCGGTGTAGACCACGACTTGAGGGATGTCCACGGAATCTGTGACGTCATTGGTAACGTCATCAGTAGGAGTGCTAGCGAAAGTGGGAATTTTGGAGGTGAGTATGGGTATATTTGAGCGATTGAGAGACCATTCGTGATCCAAATAGACCATGTGGCATATCAGTGTAAAGCTCTCGTGGTGTAGACCACGACTTGAGGGAAGTCCACAGCATCTGTGACGTCGATGGTGACGTCAACAGTAGGAGTAGTCGCGAAAGCGGACATTTTGGGGGTGCGTAAGGGTGTATTTGAGCGATTGAGGGACCATTCTTGGTCCGAATGCGCCGTGTAAGGTGTCAAAAGTGTCAGTACGAGTGGTAGCGAAAGCTGTGATTTTGGGAGTGTGAAGGAATGTGTTTGGGGGACCATCCGTGGTTCGAATGCACCGTGTGGGGTGTCATCTTTTAGCCCTCTGCATGCAGATGACGAATGACATGGTGTTTGTTGGTACTCACATCGTGCTACGCATGCGCAGTTGGGTAGTAGTAACGAACGATGTCATTTTGGGCGTGGGAAATGACATGTTTGAGCAATCAAGGGACCAATCTTCGTGAACATTGTGCTTAGTTAGACATCTCTCTTTCGGGAGACATGCAGGCTCTGAAGAGTCGTTCTTTTCTGTCGCTGTAAGACAGACCGCCAGGGTCAATAGGGCGAAAACCATTGTGAGGCCAACGAGCCGTCGCCGGTTCCGGCGTGAGCGCTGCATAACCCGGGCATCAAGGATGGCTGTCATAGTCCAGTAGTGGTGGATGATAGCACACCTCTCCACCAAGTCGACTCTGTCGAGGACCGCTTCTGGGAACTCTTCCAGGATCTGGCGTCGCCTCTCGTTGTCGTAGCCATCTGCAAACGTGGACCGAACCACTGCTCGGTAACCCGTGAGTGAATTGACCACGGTCGCATGCTGTAAAATGCGAGTCGCATAGGGATGGGTCTCTGGCATGGCTCTGCAACAGTAGGAATTGCGGTGTAGGGTTAAGAGAGACGTGTTTTATAGACGATGTCACACATGTGCAGGCGGGGAATTGTCGGAAAAGTGCACTTGGGCGGATGATTTAGGGTGGAGATGAACCATCGCGTCATGCAGTAGTAGTAAATTTTGGGTACGTTGGGGCGTGCTTGGGCAATCTCATCGAAATATAGCGTGCAGTGTGTCATACTGAAGCCTTTATCAATGAAAACAAGTTCAGTAATGTTCGTATAGTTTATTATCACCAAAGTTGCATCATATCCAAACTGGGGAGCCGTTCGGGATATGTTTATTATGGTGTTTATTCACAGAAAAACAAATTGAAATACCAAATATCATGTTAGGTAGCAGTGTTTACAGAGTTGAATTGAACGATCATATAGACTGTATTCGGCATATAACAGTATCTATCAGTGCATGGGTGAATACATTCATCCGATGGGGTGGTCAGTCATTTTAGTCACGAAAAACGTGACATTGGTCACCCTCTCCACGACCCATTGAGTGTTGGGGCGTTGTTGATGGGCCCATTCCAAGACATCCAATTGGTCCACTTGGTCCAGCACGGGCTCTAGCGACGCCCGATCCGTGATGGTGAACGGTTGGTTAAATACCCGGATGTTACTGCTCGGGTAAAAGTATCGGACTCGATGTGTCTCATTATGCTGCAGCACATAACCAAACGCCAGATTCAACTTGAAGGCCGTAGTTTGGTCGTTGAAGATGGCTTCCACCTACTTGAAGAGCCAAGACAGGTCCTCTGACCGGAAATTGTAGATGTCTATAAGCGGGCGATGACGGCGAAAACATAGCCGGATCATGAACCAATTGTCCCTGTAGATATCACTTAATGCAAGGGCGTCCGGTAAGAGATCGCTGGGGGCATCCACTGGATCTTCCTGGAACTGTTCTATGTCGTCAGGCCTATGTGGAACCGTATCACTGGGGTCCGACTGGATATCCAGGCCCCCTCGACAGCGGGTAAAGGCGGGCTGTCTAAGTTCGTTTCACCAGTCTCCCTGGGCTCGTCTTCAGTGGGACAGACCTACCGGGGCTCTTCTTCAGTGGGAATTTGTCGCCCAAGCCGTGATGATGGGCCATGAATCGAGCGTTGGTGCTTTCTTAACTGACTGGGTCGTTTGAAGAGTTGACCACAATCGTTACATTGTTCCGTCGCGCCCTCGTGGAGTAAGCGTTCGTGGCGCAGCAAAGCATCCTCCCGATTAAATGACCGTGCGCAGATTATGAAAGTATACCGTGCGCCGTTGTAGGCGGAGGTCTCGTGGCGACGTAAAGTATTTTGACGAGTAAATGGCTTCAGGCAGGTCGAACAAGAGAACATGTCTGCTGCGTATCAGCGAATGATGATTCCCACCTACCGCCACTTTTATAATCCCTCACCCTACAGAAATCTCCTACGATGTTCTCTCCACCAATCAGCGCAACGCCGTCCTGTATAGCCTTACCCGAATGCGCGCTGGAGAGAAGTGTCCCGTATCCCTATACAATAGGGAAGGCCATATGAATCATCCTTGGTTCAAATGAGTCGTGTGGGGTGTCCTGTTGGAGCGCTCGTGGGGGCGGGGCCGAGTGATGTGATTTGTGGTGTAAGTCACGCCATTTTGCGCATGCGCATTCGTGAATGAAGTCCTCGTGGGGTAGAGTCTGGATTGGTTTTTATTGGGAGTTGTTTTTTTTGTTTTTTTTACCACATGTGTTGTTAAGTAGTAGTGGAGAAAGGGTAGTTTCGGAGGTGCGCATGCGCGAGTAGTTGAGAAAGGGGCCATTTTCGGTCTGGCTACTTGATGGTGTTGCCTCCCCTTTAGGGTACCAACTACAGGAAGTGTGTATAAGTGTGCGTGGATGCGCATGTGTGTGTGTAGGTGGGAGGATGTATGTGTGTGTATGTGTGTGTGAGTCTGACCGGGCACCATGTCGAGCTCATGTACGTTCTCTCAGAAAAGTTTCTCTCATCGCGATGATATGCTCAGACACATTCTATGATAACACAATCAAGAGACATCAACAACAACAAGCATATTTCGTATTACACATTTTATTCCCCCCTTCGCCACAACACAGGTATGTTTACAATTCTCGTATGCTCTTGCCCGTATATCAGACACATTGTTGGCTGTTCTTGTCCAATGCTTTTGCATTTGCCTCTATGTATCGAAAGATTAAATATTATTAAACCAAACACCATGTTTTTTTCAATTCCAAACACCGTAATATTAGGTACAGGTGTTCTCAGAGCAGACTTTTATCCATCAACATTTAGACCAATTGCAACATGTTATGGTATCTATCAGTGCATGGGTGACGACATTCAACTGATGGGGTTGCAGACCAGCTTAGCCACGAAAAACGTGACATTGGTCGGTCTCCACCTGCCATGCTTCGTTGGGGCGTTGTTGACAAGCCCATTCTAAGGGATCCACGGTCTCCAGTTGCTCCAGCATCGTCTCCAGTGAACTCCGATTGGTGATGGTGAAGGGTTGGTTGTACAGGCGGTTGTTAGTACTGGAATAGAAATACTGGAGTTTCTCTGTCTCTCTATGGCGTAAAATATAGCCAAATGCGAGATTTAACTTGAAGGCCGTGGTTTGATCGTTAAAGATAGCTTTCACGTAATTGAAGAGCTGAGCCAGATCGATCAGTCGGAAACTGTAGATGTCTAGCAGCGGGCGATGACGATGGAAACGTCGTCGGATCATGGACCAGAGGTGCCGGTGGATGTCACTTACTGCACTGGTAGAAGGTAAAACATGGCTGGGGACAAAACGTGACTGAGATACATCATTCTTTAGATGACGACTTTACAACGAATATTATGGATTAAGAATACTGATCAGCGATACGGATTTGATATTTTTGGAACATCATGATGTCTTGCCGGCATCATTGAAAACTGTTGACCGCTTCTCTCTTGCAGGAAACAAGCCTATGCTTATGTATACTATGATTGTATTTTTGAAATTGGTGCTAATACTGTTTTATGGAATATGGAATAGGTTTTTGGATTATGGACGCGGATATTCTCTAATGGACGACGGCTGAATTATGAATGACGGACTAGACGCTTGTAATCCTCTGGATCTTCCTGAAAATGTTCGATATCATCAGGCGCATGACTGAACCGTTCCGGCTGGATATTCCGGCCCTCCTCCACTATGGGTATAGGTGAGCTGGTCATGGTCGGATCAGCAGTGGAATTTGTCTCCTTGGGCTCGTCTTCAATGAGAGTGACCGTCCTGAGCTCCTCTACAGTGGGAATTTGTGGGCCAAACCATGAAGACGGGGCATGAAACAAACGTTGGTGCTGTCTTATCTGACTTGGTCGTTTGAAGATTTGACCACATTCGATATATTGTTCCGTCGCGCCCTTGTGGAGTGAACGTTCGTGGCGTCGTAAAGCATCCTTCCGATTAAATGATCGCGAGCATGTGTACCGTGCATCGTTGTGGATGGAGGCCTCGTGGCGTCGCAAATCTTCCTGACGAGTAAACGGCTTCAGGCAGGTCGTACAAGCGAACATGTCGGCTGCGGATCAGGGAATGATGAAAACTCCAGTACACCGCCACTTTTATAAACTCTCATCTCAAAAGAGCTCTTCAACGTTGTTCCCTCCACCAATCACCGCATCGCCGTCCTGTCCTGTCGACACTTGAGTCACGTGTACCCCAATGCATTAGCCATAGGGCGAGCATATAACCCTTGGGCGTACAGGTGAACATTGATGTTTATCCGGCGAAGACTAGGTGACGTTATCTGTGATTCCATAAGTAGAGTAGAGAAAGTAGTCGTTCGGATGCGTACTTGAGACAGGTCATATAAAAACACCCAATGCTGTAACTCACTCCCTCTGTATTAACTACTTTGTGTTCTGTAAGCCCGCAACGCTGCTGTATTGCACGAAGCAGACGCTATAAAGCACTACAATACTGCTTTATCATGTTGAATCGGTGCCCTATAACACGAGTGTTGCTTGACTGGTGAGGGACATGTGTTCATCCGTATATGTACAGACACTATCACCGGGCGTTGACACCGCCATCGCCGGGCGTTGACGCCCGGTGGTGGTAGTAGATCCCGTAGGGGGAGCTCGGAGCTCCAGAGCACATGGAGCTCTGAGCTAGGAAGTGACGTCATCGCACGCATGCGCACAAACCTGTAGTGCACCCGCACCCTGGTGTATCCTATGCCCTACGGGCCTTAGGGCACACGGTGCTTGTTGTTGATGATGTCTCTTGATTGTATTCTCATTGAATGTGCCTGAGCATATCGTCGTGATGAGAGAAGGTACACGAGCTCGACATGGTGCCCGGTCAAACTCACACACAAACGCACATACACCTCCCCACCTACACACCCAGGCACACATGCGCACACGCGCACACTTACACACACTTCCTGTAGTTGGTACCCTACAGGAGAGGTAACCAAGTTGCCAGACGGAACATGGCCCTTTTCTCAACTACTCGCGCATGCGCACCTCTGAAACTACCCTTTCTCTACTACTACTACTCGACAACGCATGCGCTGCATGACGTGACTTTCAATAAACACCAATCCAGTCAGACCCACACTCACACGAGCACGAGCACTTCATCCACGAATGCGCATGCGCAAAATGGCGTGACTTACACTACAAATCACACCACTCGGCCTCGGCCCCACGAGCGCTCCAACAGGGCACCCACAGGACTCATTTGGATCAAGGATGATTCATATGGCATTCTCTATGTGCTTATGTATAGGGATAGGGGACACTTCTCTCCAGCGTCCACTCGGGTAAGGCTATACAGGACGGCGTTGCGCTGATTGGTGGATTGAACAACGTAGGAGAGTTATGTAGGGTGAGGGATTATAAAAGTGGCGGTAGGTGGGAATGTTCATCATTCGCTCATACGCAGCCGACATGTTCTATTGTTCGACCTGCCTGAAGCCATTTACTCGTCAAAATACTTTACGTCGCCACGAGACCTCCGCCCACATCGGCGCACGGTATACTTGCATAACCTGCGCACGTTCATTTAATCGGGAGGATGTTTTGCAGGGCCACGAACGCTAACTCCATGAGGGCGCGCGACGGAACAATGTAACGATTGTGGGCAACTTTTCAAACGACCCGGTCAGTTAAGAAAGCACCAAAGCTCGATTCATGGCCCATCATCACGGCTTGGGCGACAAATTCCCACTGAAGAGGAGCCCCGGAAGGTCTGTTCCACTGAAGACGAGACCAGGGAGACCAATGTCACTGGTGAAGTGAACTTAGACAGCCCGCCTATACCCGCTGTCGAGAAGGGCCTGGATATCCAGCCGGACCCCAGTGATACGGTTCCACATAGGCCTGACGACATCGAACAGTTCCAGGAAGATCCAGTGGATGCTCCCATCGATCTCTTACCGGACGCCCATCCATTAAGTGACATCTACAGGGACTATTGGTTCATGATCCGACGATGTTTCCACCGTCATCACCCGCTAATAGACATCTACGATTTCCGGTCCGAGGACCTGTCCTGGCTCTTCCAGTACGCGGAAGCCATCTTCAATGACCAAACTACGGCCTTCAAGTTGAATCTGGCGTTTGGTTATGTGCTGCAGCATAAGGAGACAAACCAAGTCCGATACTTTTACCCGAGCAGTAACATCCCGGTATTCGACCCCGTGCTGGACCAAGTGGACCAATCGGATGTCTTGGAATGGGCCCATCCACAACGCCCAACACCCAATGGGTCGTGGAGAGGGTGACCAATGTTACGTTTTTCGTGACTAAAATGACTGATGAATGTATTCACCCATGCACTGGTAGATACTGTTATATCACAACACATATAAGGGAAGTGGGAAGAGGTGCCGACATACTGACTGCGTCACATGACTTCACAGAATAGTCCTCTGGCTAGCCTATTCTAAAGCACATACCAAGAATCTAACGATTCGTGATATGTGTTGTATCTCAGGTACGCTTTTATTGTACCTGTTCATGTGGCAACTTGGATTATATGACCACATGGCCCCTAGCACCGGCATAAGCGGTATTAGATACAAATGTAGAGAGCTATGATGGAAATGCTCTGACAGCTCGTATACTGGTAATTGGTCAGCTGTTTCGCTGTGACAACTCGTACATTGGAGATTGGTGAGCTGTATCGTCGTCAGATGTAAATGACGGCATTTAACACAAAAGACTAGTCTGTAAGGCCCGATGTCGACCCAGCATCAACTTCGCACAATTGCCAACATATATCAAAGACCAAAAGATCTGTACAGGGGGCGGGCCTCGGGGACGAAACGTCCACCAGCAGAATTTCGCCATATACAGGTAAAAATTACAACACATATAAGAAAAGTGGGAAGAGGTCCCGACATACTAACTGCGTCACATGACTTCACAGAATAGTCCTCTGGCTAATCTATTCTAAAACACATACCAAGAATCTAACGATTCGTGATATGTGTTGTATCTCAGGTACGCTTTTATTGTACCTGTTCATCTGGCAACTTGGGTTATATGACCACACGGCCCCTAGCACCGGCATAAGCGGTATTAGATACAAATCTAGAGAGTTATGATGGAAATGCTCTGACAACTCGTATACTGGTAATTGGTGATCTGTTTCGCTGTGACAACTCGTACATTGGAGATTGGTGAGCTGTATCGTCGTCAGATGTAAATGACGGCATTTAACACAAAAGTCTAGTCTGTAAGGCCCGATGTCGACCCAGCATCAACTTCCCACAATTGCCAACATATATCAAAGACCAAAAGGTCTGTACAGGGGGCGGGCCTCGGGGAGGAAACGTCCACCAGCAGAATCTCGCCATATACAGGTAAAAATTACAACACATATAAGGGAAGTGGGAAGAGGTGCCGACACACTGCGTCACATGACTTCACAGAATAGTCCTCTGGCTAACCTATTCTAAGGCACATACCAAGAATCTAACGATTCGTGATATGTGTTGTATCTCAGGTACGCTTTTATTGTACCTGTTCATGTGGCAACTTGGCTTATATGACCACACGGCCCCTAGCATCGGCATAAGCGGTATTAGATATGCTGAGTCCAGTCTATATACTGATCGTTCAATTCAACTCTGTAAACACTGCTACCTAACATGGTGTTTGGTATTTCAATTTGTTTTTCTGTGAATAAACACCATAATAAACATGTCCCGAACGGCTCTGGCTAATCTATTCTAAAACACATACCAAGAATCTAACGATTCGTGATATGTGTTGTATCTCAGGTACGCTTTTATTGTACCTGTTCATGTGGCAACTTGGATTATATGACCACACGGCATAAGTGGTATTAGATACAAATCTATAGAGCTATGATGGAAATGCTCTGACAACTCGTATACTGGTAATTGGTGAGCTGTTCCGCTGTGACAACTCGTACATTGGAGATTGGTGAGCTGTATCGTCGTCAGATGTAAATGACGGCATTTAACACAAAAGTCTAGTCTGTAAGGCCCGATGTCGACCCAGCATCAACTTCCCACAATTGCCAACATATATCAAACACCAAAAGGTCTGTACAGGGGGCGGGCCTCGGGGAGGAAGCGTCCACCAGCAGAATCTCGCCATATACAGGTAAAAATTACAACACATATAAGGGAAGTGGGAAGAGGTGCCGACATACTGACTGCGTCACATGACTTCACAGAATAGTCCTCTGGCTAACCTATTCGAAAGCACATACCAAGAATCTTACGATTCATGATATGTGTTGTATCTCAGGTACGCTTTTATTGTACCTGTTCATGTGGCAACTTGGCTTATATGACCACACGGCCCCTAGCATCGGCATAAGCGGTATTAGATATGCTGAGTCCAGTCTATATACTGATCGTTCAATTCAACTCTGTAAACACTGCTACCTAACATGGTGTTTGGTATTTCAATTTGTTTTTCTGTGAATAAACACCATAATAAACATGTCCCGAACGGCTCCCCAGTTTGGGTATGATGAAACTTTGGGGATAATAAACTATATGAACATTACTGAACTTGTTTTTTATTGATGAAGGCTTCAGTATGACACTCTGCACGATGAGATTGCCCAAGCACGCCCCAAAATTCCCTCCTTCTCTACTATTACCCGACTGCGCATGCACAGCATGACGCGATGGCTAATCTCGACCCCAAGACATCCGCCCAAGTGCCTTTTCCCCACAATTCCCGGCCTGCATATGTGTGACATCGTCTATAAAACATGTCTCTCTGAACCTTACACCCCCATTCCTACTGTTGCAGAGCCACGACGGCGAACCAACCCTATGCGACTCGCATCTTACAGCATGCGACCGTGGTTAATTCACTCACGGGTTACAGAGCAGAGGTTCGGTCCACGTTTGCAGATGGCTACGACAACGAGGGGCGACGCCAGATCCTGGAAGAGTTTCCAGAAGCGGTCCTCGACTGAGTCGACTCGGCGGAGAGGTGTGCTATCACCCACCACTACTGGACTATGACAACCATCCTTGATGCCCGGGCTATGCAGCGCTCACGCCGGAACCAGCGATGGCTCGTTGGCCTCACAATGGTTTTGCCCTATTGATCCTGGCGCTGTGGCAACGACAGTCTGTCTTACAGCGACAGAAAAGAACGACTCTTCAGAGCTTCCATGTCTCCCGAAAAAGAGATGGCTAACTAAGCAAAATCTTCACAAAGATGGGTCCCTTGATTGCCCAAACATGTCATTTCCCACGCCCAAAATCACCTCGTTCGTTACTACTGCCCAACTACGCATGACCAGCACGATGCGGCTACCAACAAACACTATGCCATTCGTCGTCTACATGCAGAGAGCTACAAGATGACACCCCACACGGTGCATTCGGACCACGGATGGTCCCCCAAACACCTTCCTTCACACCCCTAAAATGGCCGCTTTCGCTACCACACGTACTGATGACGTCACCAATGACGTCACAAACGACGTGGACATCCCTCAAGTCGTGGTTTACACCCGGAGAGCATCAAGATGATACCACCGATGGTCCCTCTCTACCCCAAATTACAAGCGCCTAGTCCGTCATTCATAATCCAGCCGTCGTCCATTAGAGAATATCCGCGTCCATAATCCAAAGACCTATTCCATATTCCATATAACAGTATTAGCACCAAATTCAAAAAGACAATCATAGTATACATAAACATAGGCTTGTTTCCTGCAAGAGAGAAGCGGTCAACAGTTTACAATGATGCCGGCAAAACATCATGATGTTCCAAAAATATCAAATCCGTATCGCTGATCAGTATTCTTAATCCATAATATTCGTTGTAAGGTCGTCATCTAAAGAATGATGTATCTCAGTCACGTTTTGATTGTGACTGTTCATATGAGTACCATGAGGATCTTGAAGTACATGGGTTCATACGGCCCCTAGGCCCGGGTTAAGCGGAATTAGACACAAGTTACGAAACGTAGCGCCATAGATCTTGCACGCTACGTTCGTATTTTGCTATCGGCATGCGATATGTATCGCCAAATTTGAGAAACTTTGAGTGGAGGCGCTTGGTGGAATAGCCCTGTTTTATAAGTTTCTGCAACAATGTTTTGTGACGTTGATTAAAATCATCACATCTAACACAGGATCTAGCAAATGCTACTAAGCGAGATATGTATACGCCATATGCAGGTCCCACTGGAATATTACTATCCAGAAAGGGATAGTTTACGATGTCGAAATCGTAATCATCTCTTTTGTCATAAAGTCGACGAGAGAGAACGCCCGCTTCATTTTTATAGAGATAGAGATCTAAATAAGATGTGCCTGTAGGGCTATCTGTAGTTTCCTTCAAATCCAGTGAAGGTGGATATATATCCTTCACTGCGTCTTTTATATAGCGATTATCCACAGCGAGAAGCTAGATCGTCTATATAGCGTTTGGTGAATGAGAAGGAACGGGCTTTGAATGGATCGGTTTTTGAAAGCGCCTGCATATAGTCATATTCATAAGAGAACAGATACAGGTCAGACAACAGGGGTGCACAATTAGTACCCATTGGAATACCTATATGCTGCTGATATATTGTGTTGCCAAATTTCACATAGATATTTTTAATGAGAAATTCAAGCAACTCTATAAACAAAGAAACATCCCATGAATGATATCTCTTGTATGTAGTAGAGCTAAAGAAATGCTTTATGGCTTCCGACATTAATATATCTACGATCAGTTTTCTTGAACACAG
>JAVTVY010009515.1:0-49163 GCA_036873755.1 Hanleya hanleyi
TCCATGTTTGCAGATGGCGACGACAACGAGGGGCGACGCCAGAACCTGAAAGAGTTCACAGAAGCGGTCCTCGACAGAGTGCACACGATGGAGAGGTGTGCCATCACTCACCACTACTGGACTATGACAGCCATCCTTGATGCTCGGGCTATGGACCACGAGCGCTCACGCCGGAACCAGCGACGGCTGGTTGGCCTCACAATAATCTTTGCCTTATTGAACCTGGCGCTGTGGCATTGACAGTTGGACCTCACCATAAATACGAAAGACAGTCAGAGTGTGTGTCATTCACCGTTCGTCATTGGGTCAAGCATGTCACCTGTCCTACGAGCCATCCTTCCCCTTACACCCCGGGCGGGGTTACACGTCTATGAAGATAAAGTCATCCTCGTGGAAGACCGTGGAGATGTTTGCTGGTCGCGCGCTGAGACCGTATCGAATACGGTTACGCTACACCGTGACGGCTGGACCAAATTTAAACGGGTGTTGAGCGGTGAGCTCGATGGAAACCTCATCCACATAGACAATGCCATCTACGTACACCGTGGACCCTTCTTCCCACGCCTGGGCCGTTACCAAGACCCTACGCGAGGCTTCACCCCAGACCCCGATCTGTGGACAGCCTTCGAGAAAGTGGTGCCTATTGTGGACCAGCTGTTTACACCGGACGAGCGGTCAGCTGTTCAGTTGGAGTGGGCTCGTGCCCTGAGTGAAGCGGCGGCAGAACCCAATGAACAAATTACCAAACCTAGCAATGAAGCGGAGGCAGACGATGATGCCATTGATTATCCGACTAGACTCAGTCAGCCCAGTGACATGACCACCCGATCCTTTGATCTCATGGGGTTCTCCCTATAAATACGAGAGACAGTCAAATCTGGTACCATTCACGTACTGACCATGAGATATACCCGTTATAAATAAACGATAGAGCCAGGGTCCATCATCATTTGTCACCAGGAAGAGCTGGGAGAAGGTGTTGGATAACTTATACTACAGTCCCGACAGTCCGGCGGCCTATAGTGCATTGTCGGCTCTCTATCGAGCGGCCAAACCCCAGGGGATACAACGTGCCCAAGTCCGAGATTGCTTAAGAAAACAAGACACCTATACCTTACATCGATCTGTCCGTCGCCATTTTCTACGGAACCGGGTCATCGTGGGAGGAATAGATGCCCAGTGGCAAGCGGATTTGGTCGATATGAGCGCCTTTGCCAAACACAACGATGGGAATCGGTATATCTTGACGTACACCGATATCCTGTCGAAGTATGCGTGGGTGGTACCCATCCGGACGAAAACGGGGGCGAATCTCATAGCGGCGTTCAAGGACGTCTTCAAGACCGGGCGCAAACCTTTGTATTTGCAAACCGACGAAGGCACGGAATTCCTCAACAGACCGTTCCAACAGTTTCTGAAAGCCCAGAAGGTGTTTTTCTTCCATACGTACAACGAGACCAAGGCTTCCGTGGTGGAAAGGTTCAACAGGACATTCAAAGGACGCATGTATAAATATTTCACCTATAAGAATACAAGACGGTACATCGATGTTCTCCCGAAACTTGTGAGTGGTTACAATCGAGCCTATCACCGGAGTATAGAGAGAGTCCCCATTACCGTGACCCAACACAATGAAGCCCACGTCCGGCGTGTCTTGTACCCCAGGCAATCGCAGCGAACGACGAAGGCGGTGTATAAGGTCGGGGACCCTGTACGGATCAGTAAAGTCAAAGGTCAATTGGAGAAAAGTTACTTGCCCAACTGGAGCGATAAACACTTCCTGATTAAACGGCGCCTACCCCGACATCAGCGAGTGTATGAACTGGAAGATCTTCAAGGGGAACCGTTGCTAGGGACGTTTTACGAGACGGAATTACAGCCTGTCGTAAAAACACAACAAGACTACTACACGGTGGAGCAGATTTTGAAAACGGAACGTCGGCGTGGCAAACTGTATCATTTCGTCAAATGGCAAGGCTGGCCCAGTTCCTTCAATTCCTGGGTGGCGGCCAACCAGGTGAAACGACTATAAAGCCAGACACCACTACCGTCATCCTTCATTCCACGTTCGACCACGGTGCTATGGACAAGCAGCAGCTGCCTCTGAACACAGCGTCTCCCAAAACGCGCAAAGCGCAAGTGGACTTTGTGGTGATATTGCTAACCCTGCTGAGTGTGTTGTACGGAGGTGTGTTTTACGACGTAGCCTATGTCAGCACGCTACTTAACCAACTTAGAACTCCAGCTGTGAGTGGCAGTGAAACCAGTCTACAGATAGCATCAGTCACCTCCGTGATCCAAACGAGCCCAGTCATCACCACCACCACAGTACGTGTACAAGCCACAACGAGCTCCACACCGAGTATACAGTCAACACCTACACCAAGTACACCCACTACGTCTGAAAACCCACCGGATTTCATCCCTCATAGTGAACAGACAACGACGACCGACGTTGTACCCACCACCACCACTCCAGTTCACTCGTACCAAATTTACAAGAGCGGGTTACCACGACAGCGGATACACCTCGAACCATGGACCCTCGGTGGCAGCATCCCTTCACTTGCGTCATCGCAGGACCGACAGGTTCCGGCAAAACGCACTTCGTCAGGAAGCTCCTTCAACACGCCGACAGCATGATCACCCCAACCATTGCCCGAGTCGTGTGGTGTTACGGAGAATGGCACGCAGCGTATGCAGCAATGCCCCACATCACGTTTCGTGGAAGGCTTACCTAACCTGGCCGTTTTGGAACCGGACACCTTGGTGGTTCTGGATGATCTCATGGCGGAGACGGATGCGCGGGTCACCCAACTCTTTACCAAAGGCAGCCACCATCGACGGCTCAGCATCATCTACATTGTGCAGAATCTGTTCAGTAAAAACAAAGAACATCGGAACATCAGCTTAAATGACCACTACCTGGTGGTCTTCAAAAACCCGAGAGATACCACTCAACTGCTGCACCTGGCGAGACAGATTTATCCCGGCCGCACACCGTTTGCGTTGGAAGCCTTCAAAGATGCGACAACCCCTCAGCACGGGTATATGCTCTTCGACCTCAAGCAAGCCACCCCCGACCACCTTCAACTACGGACCGGCATCTTTCCCGGAGAGGCCCACCACGTGTACATGCAAAAATAATGTAAACACACCCACAGTGGCTCCCCCAGCTGGAGTGTGTGTTTGATGATGGGGATAATAAAAAGAATGAATACCACAGCATGGTTGACTTTGTCTCTGTTCTCTGAGGTAGATAAAAAGGGCAGAGTTGTGGGTTCTGGCATTAGTTGTACATGATGTCTGCGCGAATACGGAAGCACGCTCCCACTCTCCGTGTATTGAAGACGGCCCCACCCGAGTTGGTCCGAATCATTGTACGCGGTGCGGACCCTGACCTTGTACGCTGTCTGTGCGAGATCGGGTACAACCTGTTAAAAGGCAACGTACCACTGACTCCGGCTCAGAAGACCAAGTTGACCAAGCATAAGACAGGTCTCCGAACCCTAGTCCAGAAGCGAGTCTCTCAAACACAAAAGAAAAAGGTGTTACAGAAAGGCGGCTTTCTCGGGGCCATCTTAGCGCCGTTGGCCGCTTCCGTGTTGGGTCCAGTATTGGGTGGACTCTTCGGCCGACAATGAACCACACGAAAAATATGGTCCTCGTCGACCCACGGTTCCTTCAAAACCTCCAATCGCCCTACCCTGTCCCACCTACGGTGAAGACCATAAACACCCTCGATGGAGAGATGCAACAGATCTTACAAAGACCGGGGTTAAGCGACAGTGAGAAAGTACAACGGTACAATGAGACGCTTCAACGGTACATGACGTTCATGGACCAATACAAAACCCTCTCTACCCCACCACACCGCCGACCTCAGCACCGCTCCAACTGCCGCCATTACCAGGGGTACCACCCACAGCCCCACAGTGGGTGGAATACGAAGTGCTGAAGAG
Source organism: Hanleya hanleyi (assembly GCA_036873755.1). NCBI lineage: Eukaryota > Metazoa > Mollusca > Polyplacophora > Lepidopleurida > Hanleyidae > Hanleya > Hanleya hanleyi. The sequence goes on from JAVTVY010009515.1 coordinate 3,963, forward strand.
TGTACCTGCATCGTTCAAGAAACAAGCTGGCCTGGTATTACAACGGATGAAACAGAATCCTAACATGACTTGGAATGATAAAGGCGAACTACTGGTACAGAATCAGGTGGTCCCCGGCACCCACATGACGGATTTAGTGAGTGACCTGATGCGTAAACGCAGGTCGCACACAGATCCTCGAGGATGGGAGGTCTTCGCTCAAGGCTTGAACGACATGCATGTACCACAGGAATTGGTGGGGAACCCCCACCGCTGGGCCTTTAGGCAGCGAACCCAGCAATCGCCGAGTGGCCCACTACCTTCTTGGGAATCCGAATGGGAACCGGAGTCACCCCCCAAAACACCACCACCACAACGGGCACCTTCTTTTCAGACCTTTAAAAAACCATCCTTGATCAGGACACCCCACATCTCCAGAGCCGTGACAGGTAGCAAGCCACCGCGACGAACATGACGCCGGACACAACCGCCCAAGCCCTGGAACACCTATTAAAACCAACAGCAGCTGCAGGACAGCTCAGTCGCGATGTTTTACCTCACCCTACCCAGTAACAGTTCGCTGGATGTGTTTCCTGACAACACCTTGGCCAAGTACGTGACCCAGTTACCGCAACCGTTGCATTTACCTGGGCACTGGGAATGTGGCCTCGTGGATATCCAATACCCTTACTCGTGGTACAACGTGCGAGCCAGTGAAGTGTGGTACGAGGTGACCTACGAAGGAAAAGACACCCGACTCACCCTCCCCGAAGGCCAATACGATACTCCCAAGGAGTTCATCGGTGGGCTGTCAAGACTGTTGCATTATAAGGCTCTACGGGAGGTCACGAATACTTCAAAACCCATCAAATCCTTTCCCTTCAAGAATCACGTGGACTTCGATTACAACGCACACAACGACAAGGCACAGCTTATCGTCACCGCCAACGCGAGTGTCGTACTGAGTCCTATCCTACAGCAAATGCTGGGTTTCGATCTACAGACGTCCCACCGCCCACCAAGGCGAGATCCCGATGGATATGAAGTCGGGTATGTACGGACTCTACGTCTACTCGGACGTGGTGGACAACCACATCGTGGGCGACATCAACACACCTCTGTTACGGGTGGTGCCCATTAAAAGACGTATGGAGATCAAATCACCCACAGTTTCACCCACATGTTCTACCTACCCGTACGACAAACCGACATCAACACTATCACGGTGGATATAAGAGATGACACGGGACGACCGGTGGCATTCGAACGCGGGAAAGTGGTGCTGACACTTCATTTTCGACAAGCAAAGTGTTGTATGATGAAGGTGCCTTACGAGTGCGATGCATATGGACTATTATGCCCAACAGGCCGGCGGTGGCCTTCCGGTCTTTAGTGGTGCGCGCATGCAACGAGGACATGGACTGGGGAACATACTCGGGAGCATCGTCAAAACGTTCCTGCCCTTGGTGACGCGTGGGGTGAAAGCGATCGGCAAACAAGCGGTACGCGGTGGACTGCAAGTCGCCGGTGATGTCTTGGGGGGTACGGCACCCACAGAAGCCTTGAAATGGCGGGCAAAAGAAGCAGGAGGCGTCTTAGTGGTCAAAGCACAACGCACCGTAGGGAATAAAAGACCTGCACCACCGAGACCACGCACCAGTCGACGATCGACCCAGCGACGACGCACATCGAAGACCCAGGATATCTTTTCTTAAAACATGTCCTTGATCCACGCAGAGTCCTGCCCCTCCACCAACAGTGAATTTGATTTGTGGACCGTCCCGCGCACACAGACCAGTGCCGAACAAGGATTATGGGTGGAGCATCTCCCGCTCTCCAGCATCAACGAAACAGGGCCCATCGAGTTCACCATCAGTAATGCGGATACGGCCTATGTGGATTTAGCCCATACATACTTGTATGTGAAAGCCAAGATCGTCAATGGAGATGGCTCCAGAATCGTGGACCAAGCAACGGTGGGCCCGACGAATCTCTGGCTGCACTCGATGTTTCAACAGGTGGATATATTTCTCAGCGACAAACTCATCAGTGACTCGACCAACACGTACCCCTATCGAGCCTACATCGAGACGCTGTTGTCGCATGGGCGAGAGGCTAAAAAATCTCAACTGACAGCCGCTTTATTCTACCAGGACACGGCCGAGCACTTGGGCGTAGAGAACGACAATGTGGGATATAACAAACGGAAGGCTTCGGCGAAGCGAACGGCGTCTCGGTGGATCTCATGGGTCGACAGCACGCAGACATCTTCATGCAAGACCGGTACCTCTTGAACAAGATCCCCATCAAAATCCGACTCATACGGGCGCCTCCGACCTTCGCCTTGATGGCCACTAACGTAGACGGGCATGCAGCTGACTATAAGATTGTCATCCAAGACGCAGTCCTGTATGTCCGAAAAGTGAAACCGAATCCAGCCGTTCAATTGGGACACCTCAAAGCCTTGGAAACAAAACCAGCCCAGTACACTATCCGACGTGTGCAAACCAAAGTGTTCTCTGTGTCTGCTGGAAATATGAGTGCCAGCAAAGAAAACCTGTTCCTGGGGGAACTACCCAAGTGATTGATCCTGGCCTGTGTGGAAAATACCAGTTTCAGCGGAGCCTACCCAGAGAACTTGTTTGACTTTAAATATTTCGGCATCAATTTTGTGGCCCTGCATGTGGATGGACAACAGGTCCCAGCCACGGCCTTAACACCGAACGGAGCACCGTCAGTGTGATCTGCTACGCCGAGTTTGACAACGTCATTCAAGTGGACAAGGCGCGCAACGTCCTGTGTGACTTCTCCACCTAACATGGATACAGACCAGATAACCACCGTGCTGGAGAATGACCCAGGGACACGTATGGTCTTTCAAGGGGTGTTCGCCTGAGATGTGTTCCCATTAGACCGTATGTATCCTGCTGCTTACGTTCTCAACACGGACCCGATGGATCGGCCCGGTGAACATTGGGTGGCCGTGTACTTGACAGAACAGCAGGGCGAATACTTTGACCCGTACGGCCTGCCACCCCTCCATCCCGATTTAACAGACTTCATGGATCAAGGCACAGAGACGTGGTGTTGGAACAGTCAAACGTTGCAAAGCCTGGCCAGTAGCGTGTGCGGACAATATTGCTTGTTTTACCTGTACCATCGATGCCGGGGTAGACCCTTATCTACCATCGTACAGATGTTTGACGAGTACCCCAAGGCCGAGGACCGCGATGTACTCGTATATGACTGGGCCGCCCATCATTTCAATGTACAAGCCCCGTTCTGGGCTTAAGTTCTTTCAATGTACAAGCCCACCCTCTTCTGGGCTTAAGTTCTTTCAATGTTCAAGCCCCCTGTTCTGGGCTTAAGTTCTATCGATTTCAATGTACAAGCCCCCTGTTCTGGGCTTCAGTTTCACGTGGTTGTTCTCACGTTGTTGTTGTTACTGAATACAAAAATGAGATCTCACCCAAAAAACCCTGTCTTGTGTGTTTTCTATATGAGCATAATGCATGAAGGCTATAACAGACATGTGGGGATTTGGGGAAACTGGCTTCGAACACCGTGGAGAAAGTAGCCCATCAGTGGCCTAGGATAATCCGAAATTCACCCGCGCAGGCGTTCGGCCGGATAAGGCGCGCGCGCTGCGGCCGGAGTAACCCGAGCGCGCGCGCGCTGCGGCCGTGGCGGGGCCGGGCCGGAAAAAACCCCGGATGTTGAACATCCGGACCCTACGTCTAAGGGGAACATTGGAACTCTTCTGTGTTCGAAGGTAGTTTTAGTGAAACCCGGAAGTGACGTCTGTGCGCAGAAGCCACACCACCACCCAACCCCAACCAGGGATCCCTAGGGGTGGGTCACACACACACACTCCCTCACGCATCCCCCAACATGCCTGCTTTCTATACTACGACCAGACTGCGCATGCGCAGACTCTTGAACACGGACGAACCCTGAGTCCAGTCGGATGCTGCTTCACAAGAGCTTCAACATAAGACCTCATACGACTCCATCGGACCCATAGTGACCCCTGTCGGCGCCAAAATGTCTATTTCCATACACGTTCTCTACTGCGCATGCGCAGAATGACGTCAGTTCCACGTCACACCCATCCCGTCGGATACTCCCTCACGTATGCTTTACATTGATACCTCACTCGACCCCATCAGACCATTAGGGGCCTACCTAAACCTCAACACGTCTATGTCTATACTACGGTCAGACTGCGCATGCGCAGACTATTGACAACGAACGACACACTAGCCCAGGCGGATGCTCCCTCACGACAGCTTCAAAATAAGACCTCATACGACACCATAGGATCATTAGGGGCTCACCTAAACCCTAACACGTCTATGTCCACGTCCTTTTCCCAGAATTCCCTGTCTGCGCATGCGCAGAATGTGGATAACGGACGAGACCCTAGTCCAATCGGATGCCCCCTCACATAGGCTTTACATTGATACCTCACTCAACTCCATCGGCTCATTAGTGGCTCACCTAGATCCCAAAACGTCTATTTTCATACCCTTTGTCTATTGCGCATGCGCAGAATGACGATATTCCGACCGCACATCCATCCAGTGGGATGCCCCCTCACATAGGCTTCACATTGATACCTCATACGACTCCATCGACCCACTAGTGGCCCACCTAGACCCCAAAACGTCTATTTCCATACACTTGGTCTACCGCGCATGCGCAGAATGACCATATTCCAACCCCACACCCAGCCCATCGGATGCCCCCTCACATAGGCTTCACATTGATATTTCACACGACTCTATCGGACCACTAGGGGCCCGCCTAGACCCCAAAACGTCTATTTCCATACCCTTGGTCTACCGCGCATGCGCAGAATGACCATAGTCCAACTCCACATCCAGCCCATCGGATGCCCCCTGACAAAGGCTTCACATTGATATCTCACTGGACTCCATCGGACCACTAGTGACCCACCTAGGCCCCCAAACGTCTATTTCCATAGCCTTGGTCTACCGCGCATGCGCAGAATGACGATATTTCAACCCCACACCCACCCCATTAGATGCCCCTTCACGAATGCTTCACATTGATACCTCATACGACCCCATCGGTACACTAGGGACTCGTCTCGCCCCCTTCGGGGATCTCCGTGTCTCTTCGGTGATCTCCGTGACATCTTCGCAACATTGTAGCGAACGTGCAACAATGTTGCAATTCGGGAGCCAGGTGTTCGGCACGTGACAACGCCAAGCAGACGACAGCGAAATTCTGGCAGGAAATGCAACATTGTAGCGAACGTGCAACAATGTTGCAATTCGGGGAGCCAGGTGTTCGGCACGTGACAACAGCCGACGACAGCGAAATTCTGGCGGAAAAACCCCACAGACAGCTCAGTACATGTTCTATCATGTTCAAAAATGACCATCCCCATACCCCATACAGGCCTGTATATTGTATAATACAGACCCCTATTGTAGGTGTAATCGAAAAGACACGGGCGTACCCGAAAAGACACGGACCTGACCGAAGAGACTCGGAGATCACCCAAGAGACACGAAGATGAACGACATTGTGGAAAAACCCCACAACGGAGGTGACCGAAAAGACACGGAGGTGAACGACATTGTGGAAAAAACCCACAGACAGGTCAGTACATATCCTATCATGTTCACAGGTCACGCTCCATTCACCCAGACCGGAAGTGACGTCATACGGGACTGGTGTCGCCCCCTGGCAGAAAAAAGGGGACCAAGAGTTACCTCCCTGGAAAACCTGGTAGTATCCGTCCTTCCCCTACTACTATGGTGATATTGACTTACTGTTTACCAGAAGACTATCCTGTGAAGTCATGTGACGCAGTCAGTATGTCGGCACCTCTTACTACCTCTTCCCTTATATGTGTTGTAATTATGTTCAAAGGTCAATTTCATGACGACCGGTGCCTTCTCATGTGTTGCTCAACAGCTCTTTCTGGAACAGCTCTGTATTTCATTTCCTCCATGGAAAAATATAGAAACGGGATTGGAGAACAGGCAGAGCCTATAGTAAACCTTCTCTTCCACAGCTTTTCCATAGTACTATGAAACTGGTACGCGAAGGATCTACTGATAGTGGTTTAGTCAAGCCTGTTCACCTTCTGGACGATTTTCTATACAGGGACGGAGGTTGCTGGGATTATTTCCTTTTCTTTTCCAGCTTGAAGTAACACATGATTTGGGGGATATATGTACACAACTCATTTAAACACAATTAATTACAATTAGGTAAACATGAAAACGAATAAAATATAAATCACAAGAATAAATAAATTGATTTGTGCCCCCTCAAGACAGTGTGTTTTCTTCTATGGGAAACCTGAAAAAGTTTGGCACGTGTAAAGGCATGGATTGATTGCTTGCTAGATTTGGCCGGTTGACAGCCATGACAGATTTACTTAGGCTTGGCTGTATATGGAGTGTTCACAGTATACCATCTTATTACTGTTGCTGTTCAGTTAATACTGCTGTTTCAGACACGTAAATTCTATTTCGAGATGAACTTTGGATACTTGGAACAGAGAAGAGCCTCTGAAGTAATATAAGACAACTTTTACCTATGCCCATAGTGAAACATTGTAACATCTGACACAACATTCATAATCATGGGTTATAATAAGCTGAAGGGGTTGAAAGGATGTCCTCTCACAATAGGAAGATATTTGGTGTTATTTTAGAACAATAGGGGCTTACAATAGGTTCATACCAGACAACTGGGTTTCTGATCCCCAAAATTGCCAAAGAATGAGAAAGTTCACGTATATAATATCTTCGAATAGGTGATTACTATAGACATTTGAAAAGTAACTGATTTGTTGTTATCTGGAACTTGTATCGCATGGGTGGGAGAGAATCTACTCGTAACTTCCCGTGGGCTAACACCGGGAAAACCAACACATGGTCTCTGACGAATGTGTTGTCTATGACATTCATATTTATGTGATGGAGAATGCGCTGAACGCTCATTTTATCTAAAATGCCTGAGACAAGAAAATATGAGAAGAATTGACCTATTTCATACTAATTGTTATAGAACAAGCACTCAGTTCGACATTTTCGTGATAGGTTCGCATATTTCAGAGTGGTTGGTGTTTGAACCAAAGAATTTGAATATAAAAAGGCATGCAAGAAAAAGTAGACTTTAGAAGAATAAGCGAGAAAATATGTTCTTACAAAGGCTATTTAAATAGTGAAGCTTTCATCTCAATCGGTTTTGAATAGCTATAGCATTTTGATATTTTTCCTAAGACAATATCAATAACTCCATTTAATTCTGTAGATCGTGTTGTGAATATGTTTTCTTTCTTCTCAATAGATTCGCAACTTATATACCGTTTTACGCGGTCTAATCTTGATTTCGGGTGAAGTGGAGAGGTTGGATGGAGAAATTATGCAAGTTGGGATCGGAGTATTAGTTACGCTTACATACGAAATATTCCGACGAGACGGGGTAAAACCAAATATGTATTTCTTCGAATCTGAAAAACAATTAGTGTTTTGTACAAACAAAATACCCAAGTTTTATATTGTAACCCTCTCGACGTTGACTGACGTTTGAAATTGGTCTTTCGTCTGTTTTTAGTCTTTTTCGTATACATTTTTAGCGTCGTTTATTAATATATCTAACACATGACAACTTAATTAAATAATATTTCGATGTAATATCACTGCAGATATGATGGCGTTCGTGTTGGTTCAAGGCCTCATATTTGAGATACCGGTATATTAAAAACTCCATGCTAAAATATATAAGAACAAAAATAACGAAAGCCCAATTTCAACGCCGAAGTTGTTTCACGTCACTTTTGACTATATTATATAAAACTTGGGTATTTTGTCTTTACAAAACACAGCTTTTTGCGCAGACTTAAAATTAGCATTGACGTGTGCATGGACGATTGCAATCCAAATTAACTTTTTTTCAGGAGAGTAAGTACAAAGTTCACAGAGTACTCTCTCAGTTATATCCTTAAGTTGCATTATATGTTTACAGTTGCATGTCAAATTAAATCCTCGTATACTGGTCAAACCTGCTTTCGCTAATACCAGTCGTTGTGTAATATTTTATGTCTGTGTTTATTCAACAAGAGGCATTGTTCTGTATGTTCAGGGTCTTGATTCCAGAAAAGCTTTTAAATGTTTGCTGCTGTAAATTATATCAGTGGGTGTAGTTTGAGCACACTGGGTGTAAAATAATTCTTGTTTGTATATAATGTGATCTTTTCTGAACAATTCAACCTAAGATCCATCCAACAAGAACCCATCGTTCTTGAAGAATTGTTTCGTACGCCACAAGCGTCAAGTTGGCGCATGCTGCAAATCAAGAGAGGGTCATGACTTTCACGCAGCTAAACGGGAGTGGTCCAATCACCCCCTACATCTGCGCTAGTAATATACAGCCGTGACATTTAGCCCCATTTTTGCAGGGGTAGAGGGATTGGGGAGGGAGTGACGTCACAGCCCTATATCTGTTCTCTTATGAATATGAATATGTGCAGGCGCTTTCAAAAACCGATCCATTCAAAGCCCGTTCCTTCTCATTCACCAAACGCTATATAAACGATCTTCTCGCTGTGGATAATCGCTATATAAATGACGCAGTGAAGGATATATATCCACCTTCACTGGACTTGAAGGAAACTACAGATAACCCTACAGGCACATCATGTTTAGACCTATATCTCTATAAAAATGAAGCGGGCCTTCTCTCTCGTCGACTGTATGACAAAAGAGATGATTACAATTTCGACATCGTGAACTATCCCTTTCTGGACAGTAATATTCCAGTGGGACCTGCATATGGCGTATACATATCACGCCTAGTAGCATTTGCTAGATCCTGTGTTAAATGTGACGATTTTAATCAACGTCACAAAACATTGTTGCAGAAACTTATAAAACAGGGCTACACCACCAAGCGCCTCCACTCAAAGTTTCTCAAATTTGGCGATACATATCGCATGCTGATAGCAAAATACGAGCGTAGCGTGCAAGATCTATGGCGTTACGTTTCGTAACTTGTGTCTAATTCCGCTTAACCCGGGGCTAGGGGCCGTATAAACCCATGTACTTCAAGATCCTCATGGTACTCATATGAACAGTCACAATCAAAGCGTGACTGAGATACATCATTCTTTAGATGACGACTTTACAACGAATATTATGGGTTAGGAATACTGATCAGCGATACGGATTTGATATTTTTGGAACATCATGATGTCTCGCCGGCATTATTGAAAACTGTCGACCGCTTCTCTCTTGCAGGAAACAAGCCTATGTTTATGTATACTATGATTGTCTTTTTGAATTTGGTGCTAATACTGTTATATGAAATATGGAATAGGTCTTTGGATTATGGACGCGGATATTCTCTAATGGACGACGGCTGAATTATGAATGACGGACCAGAGGCTTGTAACTTTGAACTTGGGCTGCTATGGCAACGTAGAGAGGGGACTTGGGGTTACGTGATAGGTTGGTAGATGTAAAAATTAGGATTTTTGCTGCAACATTAAAAAGCGGAAACACGGACTGGTGAAAATCCCCTTCAAATGGAGCTAGGTGGACTAATAGAGGTCGGTGACTGGTAGGGGTGGATGTAAAAGTTTCTCCATAAAACAAAATGTACGGTAACACGGATATTACCCCTAAAATACAGAAACCCCCATTAAATGGGTCTAGGTGAGGTAATAGCAGGGGCTCGTGGCCAGGCGAGAGGTGTAGGGTGGGATAGCGGGTATGTAAAAACTTCATCCAGAAAAAGAGGAAAACGAACTTTATACCTAAAACATGGGGAAAAGCTTGCATCAAACGGGCCTTTGGGAAATATTTCCCCCCATGTGCGACGGACTTTGTAGTTCTATGGTCGGGATAGGCGATCGGCTATACATATAGTAAACAAAGTGCAGCGTAGTGAATCGTCGATTCATCTTGTTCGTTTGCTCTAAGCGTCCTGGACAGTCCAGGATACCGTTGAGGCAACACGTCTTGGAACAGCTGTTTGCGCATTTTTATCGCATTTTCCAGGGACTGTGTGGGTGGTAACCCCATATCCTTCTCCAAGTGATGCTTGATCTTCACGATGGACATAAGTAATCGCCTTTCATTTCAAGTGGCAGTATGCTATACAGTTCCTAGATCGTCATGGCTGTTTTTCTGATGGTCGGGCGCATTTAGATGAAAGCCACTTGCGAACTATCCTGCCCGGCTCCTCGATCGCCGCAGCAATGGCTTCCCAGGGACGCAGCCTGAATATCTTAGGTCAAGCCCTCAGTATCAGTGGATAGACTCTCAACAGTCTCCCCATCAGTCTCTGCATCATTATCTGCCTCAGTGGGCTCATCGGCGTCTAGCCACTCGGTGTCTGGATGTATATTCCTCTGGCGCCGCATCATATCGTAGGGTCTGGTAAAGGTGCGTCCACACTCAAGGCAATGATAAGCCATGTTCAGGGGTTGTCGTGCGTCAACGCTATATCGGTCAGCTGCATAATGTATGTCCTCTACATCAGTCAACGAGGAGAATGGTCTCGTGTGGGGTGTTTATAGTGGGACGCTTTTGATCTTAATGATGCTTTCGAAAAGGTGTTTCTTTTGAGTCATCGCTCTGACATACGCCGCTTCACACCTCATGCCTGGAATTTTCAACATTAGCGCTGTTCTTTCGATTTCCATATGGACCGGGTCCTTGTCCAGCAATTTCATATGGGTCACGAGGTCGACATACTGTTGACGTAAGGCCCGTCGTAGTCTGGGTATCGATGTGCTATGGGCTAAAATCGCGGCTTCCTCCTTTGAATAACCTTAGTGGTGAAACATGTTTCAAATCTCTCCATAGGCTCGAGTTCACGTTGTGTTCATTCTCCTGTACGGGTTTGGGTTGGTCCTTCGCGGCTGGGTGATGAGAGTAATCCTGAGCTGGTTGTATGAAGGGGGCGGGTTGGGTAGTTGCCCGCTGGATGGACGCTGTCATGTGTGGATTCGGTAGATGGCATGAAGGTAGCAGATTCTGATTTGTGGTGACCCTCGCCGGGTAACCAGTGGGTCGTCAATCGGCGATCTTCGGGGGTAAGATCTTTAAGTCTACGAACAGGTAGCCGTACGGATGACTTGTCGCGGCTTGAACCGCATGCATAAAATGGTCGATGTTCTGAGGATAAATTCGACTACCAAACACACGGATTTGCGCTTTGTCGATGGAAATGAAGAACAACACGAAGTATTGGCAATTCAAGGCAATATCTCTGAACGTCTTCCCTTGAGGAAAGAGATTCTGGGTCAGTTAGATGACGAACAGAATCCGATGATGGGATCCTTTGGTAAACAAGTCGGCGATGTGTGAATTGTCCTTGTCCGCACTTATCAGATCATCTAGCACTACCACGTTGGTCTGCTCAGGGTCGAAGAGATACGCTTGATCGATATCGTGAGATATCCCTGGGACAAAGCTCGCATTCTGTAACCTTGTAGTTTCGTAGGCGGGCTGCCACTGGCTGTAGCACCAGACTATATGGCTATAGCTGATTGGCGGACCCATAGCGGATGGATTCATTAGTGTCTCTTGTCTATGCATCAGACGAATATGTCTGAGCATATTTTCGCGACGAGAGAGTGTCTTCTGACATAACGTACATGTACCCGATATGCTTCCCGGTCAGAGGGTGGTTACAGACTGAGGTTCATGGCTTACAAACGACCTTATACAACCGCTCACTCACTCACTCACACTCACTCACCCACTCTCTCACCAGCGTTAGTGCGTCACTGCGTTAAGGCGGGCGTTAGGCACGACTCACGGGCGTTGAGCACGCCTCATTCGCTAACTCACTCACAACCGCTTTTGTACCCAGGAGGGGGAGGTAACTCTACCATGGTAGACCAACCCAAATCACCAGTATGCCTGAGTTCATGAGTTCTGGATACACTCCAGGGTCCACGAGTCGCCGCCTATGGGTTAGTGTACAGGGGTAGCCATGTCTCAATGGCGCACCTGAGCGACGCTGCACTTTGTCTACTACAAATGTATAGCTGCTCGCCTCTCCCTACCATAGGACTATAAAGTTTGTCGCACGTGGGGATAAGAAGTCCGTGTTACGCATTTTTTTTTCGAGGAAAGGCACCCATTTCCGAAAAATAGATCCAATAGGACCGTTTGACCGCAGTTATTCCCCATGTTTTACGTGTAAAATCCGTGTTCCGCTCTTTTCTGAATAAAGTCTTTACATACACCCGCTATCCCACCATACACATCGCGCCAGGCTACGAGCGTCTGCTATTATCTCACCTAAACCCTTTTAATGAGGATTTTCTACATTTTTAGGGATAAAGTCCGTGTTTCGCCTGTTATATTTTATTTTTCAGGGAAAATTTTTACATGCATCCACCCATGACTTGATCGGCCTCGAGGAGCGATTCACGTGGATACCCGCCCCGACTCATACATAACTCTATTAACCCAACTAGCTCCATTTGAAGGGGATATTTCCCAGTATTCAACGTAAAGTCCGTGTTTCCGCCTTTCAATGTTCCAGGAAAAATCCTAATTTTCACCTCTACCCCACCCATCACGTGAGCCCAAGTCCCGGCCTCTCCACGTTGCCATAGCAACCCAAGGCCAAAGGTTCAAGGTCAAGGGCTGTGACGTCACTCCCTCTCCAATTCCCTCCCCATTTCCCCTCATCCCCGCAGAAATGGGACTAAATTTCATCGCTATATACTACTTGCGCTAACCGAGACAAATCCAATCTCGTCAAACACTTGCCTGGGCATATTTACCTTGATATATTCATATGGTGCATGGGGGGTAACCGCCTTTGTCAGGAAATGTTTCTAATCCAGATGAAAAAAAACCCATGATGACGTCATCGTGTCCTTTTCAGAAAAGCATTTTTTGACGATTTTTCGGTCAGATTTTTCGAATTTTTTATTTGTCTGTTTACTTCGCAAAATCTGCATGATAAATTAGTAAATAATAATCTGATGTTAAATAAAATAGCTTTTTCCCATATTCCCTCACAGAAAAGTAGACATTTTAAAGAAAAATGACGAAAATATCACTTTTCTGGTACCCCACATGGTCGCCATTCTGAATTTATGCAAATAGGCTCAAAATGGCCCTAATATAATAAACCATAAGTCACGGATTGTCAGCTCTCAAGTTTTGGTCATTCCGTAGTAGAAAGTTTGGTAGCGTCCTGGTAGAGTTAAGGGGAAATATGTGTGCGACACTATTAAGAGAATACATTCCATTGAACCATAATCCCTCAGTATTTAAGCGGAGTCCCTATGAACATATCCGTTATGAGTGACCTATAATGCGAACTATTAATACTTCACATTTCCATTTTGTGCTATTTAGGGAGCTCTTGTGGGCTGATGTTGTTGTTATTTGTAGATTTCAATGCAATCGTTGGGGGGGGGGGGGGGTCTATTAGTAATATATTGACTGATATTCGTGTAAATAGATTACGTTTCACGCAAAGACATCCGACGTCTATTCGAATTAAAATTTAATCAATTAAGAATCTTCACCTGAGGTGTCACTCGTGTGCATACCTGTATCGTTTTATTATGTATCAGTCAACTGTGCGTATAACCCAATTCACTAAACGCTGTGTACACTCTACTTTGACAGCCGCAGGCTTTATTTTTTAAACTTTTTTTTCACCTTTCCTGCTTAACAGGTAATAACGTAGGTGTACATTCGTCGAGTGCACGTAAGCTGTCTGTGTGAGCTGCCGAAACAGGTCGGTTTTACCTTGAGACGAAATCTGATTAAACCGCTACTATAGTTAGAACGGCGAAAGGGAAGACCTTCGCACACGTCACAGTCAACGCACCAGTGCAGTGAGCCGTCTACACTACCTGTATAGTAAAAAAAAGTGCTATGTTTGCCTTGATATTCGGATACATATCGGGATGGACAGTGACATTTAACCCGACCAGTTTTTTGAAGTTTCAAAGAGAATAGGTCAGTGTGTTAATACATACCCATTGATATACACCTTTTGACGAAGAGTGTGAATTACAGGTGTAACGTGACGCGGAGGACCTATGATGCGTATCGGAGGACGGGCCAAAAACCAACAACATGCCAACATGCATGTCAGCTGGTTTCGAGAAATGTCAGTTGTGTAATTAGGTAGCAGGCCATGATGAAGTGAGGACGTTAACAAGCCGTCTCAAGGAGTGTGCCATGATATATACAGCCCAGGGGTGGTCCGACACAGACAAGGTTGTAAACTACCTGACGAATTACTGACGTATAAATTATCCTCTAAAGACCCTCTCGACCAGATCCTGTGTGAAAAATATACACCTGTATAGCTTATTGAACACTTTCAATATAATTTCGAACCGGAAGTTACAACTCGTGAATAGAACTTGCAATTTTCTGTTGAACAAATCTCTGTGAACAGCAGGTGGAAAAAATTTGGTGATTTATTGGTTGAATTGAGCTATAGCGTGTTCTACATTTCGAGATTATAAAAATAACATGGTAGGACTCTCTAGTCGAGCGTGGCACTAAAATATATAAACTGCTACCGAAATGTGCAGGATGAGTTGTTTACCGATGGACTTGTCAACCAAATGACAATGTGTCAGTTCTGTCATCGTTCCAGGTACAAATATGTTAAGCGTTTAGCCTGTACTGTGCGCGCCTCTCCGAACCCGAGCAAATCTAATTACGTGTACGTGAATAGTATTACCGGAGTTCAACTCGGCTATTAAAGTTTAATTATAACCCGCTACTTCTAGATTCGAATGAAATGAGAGTTAGGGCTGGGTGAATTTCACTGTCAGCCTGAACAGACTATGCTGGTGTTCTTTACGGCGATCACCTTTGCCGTTTACCTGTGTCTACTAACATTTGCTCACAGTCTGATATGTTACCTGCTCGGCAGTATGGATGACGTGCTCATTAAGGGCGCCCGAGCGTTCGTGGGATACCTTGTGGACTACTTCGTGCCAACAACCACTGTCGTCCAAGTAAGGTTTTTTTTACTCACATTTCTAAAAACTCCTGAAATATCTATAAACAACGCGCTATCACATTGAAAATATTTACCATATTGAAACCTTATATTATTTAAATGATTGCACTTGTCTTGCTCATTAATAATTCATTCCCAGCCTAATTAATTAACGGGGTGAACTATAACTAATTCTGTAATTGACTCGATAAGTGATGCAAACATTCCAGCATCCGTTCGAAATCATTCGAAGTAATTGAGGCCGAAGATTTTTCGTGCTGAACTGTTTCGGACAGGCCAGAATTGGTGGTAATACTGCATATTGGGAAAGAGTAAGGTCCAATATCCTAAAAAAAATTATATTTGTCATGTTTATTTATGAACATTGATTAACGCTTAGTCATTATTTAATTTCTTTTGGGAGAAAATGTTGTAATTCTGCATGCAAGAACACGATCATAAAATGTAACGCCTATCAGTCCAGTCGGTCCTTCCCATATTAACATAATAACAGTGGACATGTCTCTCTGAGCTGCAGTCCAACTATACTGCCTGTTCCGTGTCGGTGATTGTTGGTTTGTTTTAATCCCACGGTAGTGAGAACTGGCATGCCTGTGGTAAATAAGTTTTATTTCAATATGCTTACAGTATACCTTAATGAATAATTTGGCAATTCAAGTTCGAGATATGCCATTCATGATTATTGCTTGTCCAACATATACCTCTCATCCATATATAAGCACCCTCATTGGTACCCATCTGACAGGGGAATTAACTATTCAGGGGGGAAATATAGAAGAAAAAAATGGTGGCGGGGGGGGGGGGGGGAATTTGGTTTAATGTCACCCGCAATCATGGTGACAGCCAGTTTGAATGGTGGAGGAAGCCGGAGTGTGATTATTACAGTCTTTTGCAAGTAAGATAAGACAGTCGGTATAGAGTCGGGATTTATCTGTCCTCCGGGATCCATATGGTGTCCTCTGGAAGCGATACTACTATGGATGGATAGATCTCGATGGAACACGCAATAATTGAATAATTTTATTATTATTATAACATTTTGTTGAGACATACATACATGTTGAGATAAAATTCGAACCACTGACATTTTCATGGCATTACTGTGATACTTGCTAATATTGGTAATACTGTTCCAACACGGAGTCATGTCAATACCATCCAGAGTCCCAGTAATGAAGCTATCCAGCGTAAGGTTCAATCACCAATGTTGTCAATCCAATGAGGTATTTAACATTGGATCTGATTATGGCATCCAATGCTGATTTTGCCAGTATTGCCAATATAAGTTTGAATATTATGTCCGTACCGGTATTGAGTCTTTAATGTTCAGATTAATATTGTATATTAAGAGTAGTGAAACATTGGAGCCTCCAAGACAGAGAAGGATCCGTTAGGCGGAGATGTGTGTAGGGAACGTACAGAATCAGGTGCAAGAGGAGGAGCAGGGAGGCGGAGGTAGAGGTTGGAGGAGGTGCAGGAGAAATGTGTTCGACCAATCAAATTGTTCCCTTGTTAGGACTACTATATTTGTATCACGCGAAAGAATCGTTGGCCACGTGTGATCACTGTAAAAGTGAGTTCGACCATTACATAATAATAATGTTTGTCAAAGTTAAAACCTCTCTGGAGCATGGTCGGCGTCACGAGTGGACGGTCCCGAATAACAAACAGAAGCAACCGTGTATAGCGCGTGTCCTTTGTTGTGAAGAAGAATATAGACCCGTGCAGGTGAAACACGGCATCGGTTCAATATTTTGCCTGGATCTAGACTCACTCACCACATTACGGAATGTATTGCGGAAGGTCCTATTAAACACCCACAGATCCGGAGAATGAACTATCATCGTTGAACGAGATGTGATCTGAACTGTGATAACCACTCAGGATGCTTGAATTATCAGCCAATAGAATTTGAATTCGAATTCATTCCGTAGGTAGTAACCTGTCTACTGTATGGATATACAGGGGAGGCAATCAGTCTAGTGTATTCCTCAAAGTTTCTTGATTGACTCTTAGTTTAATTAGAAAATAACGAAATAAGTATCAGATAACAAACACCTGCAATGACACAAGTATAATACGCTTAACACCTCGATTAACAGTTCGCGCTTTGAAACATACGCGGGAAAATTCCGATGACAAACAAACCACAACCTTCACGCCTTGGTCGCCATTCAGATCCCCATCCTGTACTCGACGTGACAATGCTTCTCGATTTGGTAATTCAGACAGCAGTGATTATGGTTATATTTTATATGCAACTTGAACGAGAAATTAGAAATTGAAAAAAAAAATGATGAAATTAAGTAAATCAGTTTTACAAATACTCACGACGTCTCTTTCTCTACCCACAGCGGCTTGTACGTTTTACCTTATCATAGTACCCCTTCCTCCCAAAACTAAATGCCCCGACACAACAGCACAGGAATTTCTAGAACGAAAACCTTAGAAATTCCTTATCTTTGATCAGCTAGAAAATGGTTTTAAATTTCTCATGTTTGGGAATAACGTTACCTTTCAATTTCTCACTTACCAAACCGAGCATCACGTTGCAGCTGGTGTTTTCAAGGCACTGGATCAAAACTATCCGGACATCGGGGGTAATTTACAGTAAAACTCCCAACCGTTTGATTCTAGTCTCACATTGCAGGACCCATCCACGATGGATGGTCCTTCTCTCGTGATAGGCACAAGTGAGAGATCGAATCCTCACTAGCATCTGACTGATCATACATTGGTGCAGGAGTATGATTCCGTGTCGGAGGTGAAACTTCCACCCACACGATAGCACCATCTTGTGGGGGAAACGTCAATGTCAGTGCTCTTCCACCCACACCGTACAGGAGAAGCACAGGCGGTGATCGTAGTCATTGAAACGATATGCTGCTGATTTTGAAACACCTTTGCCTCTGCTAACTTTCGGCAGTGGTCAATTTTATATGCCAAGTATTGAATTTAGCGCATGTAGGACAAGACCTGCTCTTGTCCACGTCGTTGCCTCGCGAGGGATGCAGATATAAGCCTGAACAAGAGTGGCTACATGTTGCTTCCAGTTTTGCTTTTCTGAACACCTGTCACTTTTTGGACTCTCCTGTTCATCCTCTCACAGACACATTTACCTGTGGAGTGGTACGTGGTCTTACAGTTCCTTGGCAGTTGTTCTCGCAGTTTCATTCCTGGCGGGACCAGCTGTGCGAACTTTGTAAAGTGATCCGTTATCACTATCAAGTATTTGTAAGCACTCGACGGTTCTAACGTCAATATATCCATAGCCACTGACTGCAGTGGCTGGGTTGTGATGATTGGTACGCTTTTACCGGGTACACCTATTCGACAAATGCATCGGCGACAAAGTTTTACCTTGTCTTAAATGTCCCTGGATAATCCCGGCCAGTAGAAACGAACGTCTACCAATCTCAGTGTTTTGTGCCTACAGGGGTGTTTCATTTTCTTGTGCAGCTCTTGTAGGATCCTATCCCTATTATGTACAGTTACCACCAGTTGTTTTTTGACATTCCTTTCGCCAGTCCTCCTAGTATCTGGAACAATTGCGGAACCTTTCTGCTTTACTGTGAGAGAGTTGCCTACCCCACTAATACCTGGGTCACATTCCTGTGACCGCATAATTTCAGTTTGCAGATTCCTAACTATAAGAAAAATGACCAACTAAGATGTAAATTTAGGATTGTTCCACGTTATTTTCACGTCATGCCTCTGACCAGACGACACGAGCCGTTTCCAAGGGTTCAATAGATTATGACTTTGGTAGCTCTGACTCTGCTCAGATACCCATTTCCGGCAGTTGTGTATTTGCCTGGGAAATACATTCCATCTCGACAAGTTCTCGCCCTTGGCTGCATTCCATGGACTCACATTTGGTCCAAGCACAACTGGCTCATCTTCGCTGTTTGTCTCGCCTGGCAACACCAAGGCAACTAATGCTTGAACTTCTCCGGGCCTAATCTCAATTTAATTTTCTGTATAGCCATCATGAAGCAGGACGTGCCCTCCAGCGGTTTCTACTTCAGTCAGTGCCTGCAGGTCATCAACAACAATATGAGTTAGTTTACCAGTGTCAATATGCGCGTTGGGTCCCACTTGCTCTATATGAACCCAGTTAAATGTTTTCTTACCAACTAATCTGTGTTGAAAATCCCCCTAACTTTGATGGCTAGGGCTTGACTCGTCGTGTGACACGGCTCCCTCCCCCCTCTCCCAGTGTTTGCGTTCCCCGTTTCCCTGCTGTGCTCGTTTCAGTGGGCGGTCTACGTAATACTGTCCCTCCTGTTCACATTTGTAACATCTTCCAAGAAGATTATACTGCCCATCGCCGTACTGATGTGCTGGTTGCATTCTCTGTTTCAGACTATCATGATGATGTTATCCAATATCGACTTATCAGTAGACTATTGATGGCTCTTCACCTTCGTTGGCCGTTTAAAATTCCTGGCTTTTGCGTCATGTTCAACTTTCCTGGTTGGTATGACCAATAGAATGTAGGGTTACCCTTCGTCAAATTTATGTCTGATTGCACTAGGAACTTTCAGGCCACACCGGCATTTTGTACTTAGCGTGTCGCTGACGCCATTCAAACAGTCCCGTTTCAACACACCTTGTGGGTGGCAGCCCAAGCGATGAAATGTTCGTCCTCTTCCAGTCGAGCACTAACAAAATCCTCTAGCAGGGCTTCAGATATAAGTTAACTTCTGAATATTTTTTGAACTTCATTAGAATATTGTCCACACTCGTCACGGGTCACAAATTCAAGAGAAGAATTCCAGCGGTGACTCCATCGGTGACGATGGATGGTTCTTCGTTCGTGACGGGCGATCATTCGGCACAAGTGAGAGATCATTTTCCGTAACGCCACACGACCTGGGCAATGGTTGTGTAATCATGCTCTTCGCGCATTAAGCGAATTTCTGGTAGAAGTGCGTCTTACTTGAGCTCGTCGGCTCCGCAACGAGGCAGATGAAGGGATGTTGCCACCAAGGGTCCTTGGCTGGAGGTATATCCACTGACGCTGTTATCTGCTCTCATATATTCGCTACGAGAGAGACGGGGTCGGCGTCGTCGGAGCACGGGTGTGTGTGTCCAGCCTTGGTGACGTTGTCGATGCGTTTACCGTGGGTGGTCGTATACGGTAGGTCATCCAGCGTAGTGGTCACTGCAATACTTGGTGTTGGACTCGATGTCGACCAGGTCTGTATCGTTGGATTAGGTGTGGTGGTCGCTGGTCTCGGGTGAGGTTTGACTCTCGCTAGCGTCGAGGATATGTGTAGACTCGTCTGACTTGTGCTCATTTCGCCCCCCCCCCAAGCCTGGACATGTCCCAAAAAGCCCAGGCCAGATAGGGTTAATGATGTACGGAACAGCAATCGGGGGTGTTGGTGCTTGGACTGCATTACCCTGCATATGGATTAGGTGGTCGAGGTTACCTCCATGGTGCACTGGCATATTGCCCAAGGCCGAGGACAATTGTTGTGTCTCTTCCGATGGCATCCCTCTGACCAAACGAAGATAATAAGCTCCAGTACTAGTGGAGGAAATAGGTTGTACAGCTTTCCACAGCTCTGTCGCTGGCGTAGTGATAGTCAGTTTATGTCCCACGTATGAACGCCCATTGAAACCAAATCCATGGTTCGCTGCTCCCTCACTTCATAGAGTATAACACATTCGCCTTTGGAAATATCAGGGACAATAACTTTCACAAAAGAATCATTCTTGCTGAAATATTTAGCTATGTCGGATTAATCTTGTGGATTTTTTAACCCAGGTTCCATAATGCAATGTGTGACGAATGTTTACTTCACTCAGCCCCACGTTGGGTGTTAGTGTTACATTTCTGACAGCATGTGCATGTCTGTTCATCCCTTCGGAAAAGCCTACCATCATTGGGGTCCACCTGTGACCTGCGTTGATGCATCATACCATTCACCAAATCCACGATATGGGCGCCGTGTACCACTTGGTTCGCGACCAGAAGTTCACTTTTCGCGTTCCAGGACATGTTTGGATTGTCTTTCAACCGTTCCAGCAACAAGCCACCCCTTCTCTGGAACGTAGCGGGTAGACCCTTCATGACTTCGTCCGCCATTCACTGCGAGGCTAAGAGTGATACGCGTGGTAACGGCGGCTATGGGATAAGTTTTGCTGGCTGTGAGTCTGACGCTGGTCGAGGGGGTCTTGTATTGCCCCATGAACGTGATTTACCGTTGAAGAGCCTGATTGTACTGTTGTACTTTCTCATCGTCGCTTGAATCCCGTCGTTGTAAACTCTGACTCATCTCTTCACCGGGCTGGTTCAACGTCTGTTCAGTAGGTGGCATTGGGTGCGGAGATTGCAGGGTTTGAAGCAGCCGTGGGTCCATTGGCTATTTTTTCCTAGGCTCCATCATCGACCGAAGAGTCCACCAAGTGCAGGGCCTAGCACGGAGACAGCCAAAGTCGCTAAGATAGCGCAGAAAAGCCGCCATGGTTCGGAGACATGTCTTGTACTTGGCCACCTTGGCCTTCTGAGCGGGAGTCAGTGGTTCTTTGCCTTTCGACAGGTTGTACGCGATCTCGCATAGACAGCGTACAAGGTCGTGGGTCCCCTCCACGAACAATGGTCCAGACCAAATCGGGCGGGACTGTCCTCAGTACTCGAAGCTTAGGCGCATGCTTCCGTACTCTAGCGGACATCATGTACAACTAACGGTGGAAAACGCAACGCGCTCTTTTTATCCTTCGCGGGCTACATACTAAGCACCATATCACTACAGAGACAAATCAAGAAAGGAGAGAAAGAGAATTAAGGTTTGATGTCGCGTTCAGCAATATTTCAGCTATATAAATCAACCATGATGGTGTGTCCTATATATTTTATATTATTCCCTTCAACCCACACACACCCCAGCTGGGGAAACGACTGTGTGTGTGTTTACATAATAATAAGCAGTTTGTTTAACCTTGTTGTTCGTGCATACTGTGCTTCTCCCCAGGAATGATGCTGGTCCGCAGTCTGTGGTGGTTGGGGTGGTTTGCTTCTGTTCCAAGATCATATACCCGCGCTTAGGGTTTGTCGCATCCATAATGGCTTCCATCGTAAAATGGATGTGACAGGATACATCTGTCTCGCCAGGTACAGCAGTTAAGTGGTGTCTCGCGGGTTCTTCTAAACACCTCCAAGACATTTAAACTAATGTTTCGATATACTTTGATTTTACTGAACAGATTCTGCCGAATGTAGATGATGCTGAACCGCGGATGATGACTGCCTTTGATAAAGAGCTGGGTCATCCGACCATCCGTCTCCGTGTCCGGTTCTGAGTCGGCCAGGTTGGGTAGCCCTTCCACTACCGTGATACGGGCATCGTTGCGAACGCCGCCTGTCATTTTCCGTAACGTCACACGACCTGGGCAATGGTTGGTGTAATCATGCCCTTCGCGTATTGAGCTAATTTCTGGTCGAAGTGCGTCTTACTTGAGCCCGTCGACCCCGCAATGAGGCAGTTAAGGGATGTTGCCCCCGAGGGTCCATGGCTGGAGGTATATCCACTGACGCTGTTATTCGCTATCATAGATTCGCTACGAGGGAGACGGGGTCGGCGTCGTCGGAGCACGGGTGTGTGTGTCCAGACTTGGTAACGTTGTCGGTGCGTTTACCGTGGGTGGTCGTATACGGTCTGTCTTCCGGCGTAGTGGTCACTGCAATACTTGGTGTTGGACTCAATGTCGACCAGGTCTGTACCGTTGGATTAGGTGTGGTGGTCGCTGGGGCCGGGTGAGGTTTGACTGGCGCTAGCGTCGAGGGTTTCTGTAGACTCGTCTGACTTGCACTAACGGTTGGTAGTTGTGTCCTAGGCGGGATGAGTAGAGAGCTGAGATACGCTACTTCGCACACCCGTACAAGATAGGCAGCCGGGTTAGAATGTCTCCAAATAGCCCACGTGTGCTTTGAGCGTTTTGGGATACGCTCTGTTCAGAGGCGGTTGCACTTTGTCCATAACACTGCGTTCATGGTCAAGCGCAGAATGAACGCTGACGGCGGTGTTTCCGGACTTTCTAGCCATTTCATCTGGTGGATGGAACCCAGGAATAGAACGAACACGGCCAGCTTCTTGCCCCGCCGTCGTTCCTTTTTAGGATGCGTCCCACAGTGTAGTTGTCTTGCGCTGTTTTCACAACGAGTTGTAATTCCTTCTCGTAAAACGTCCCTTCCAATGGCTCCCGTTTAAGGTCTTCCAGTTCATACACCCGCGGTTGACGGGGTGAGCGCCTCGAACAGCTGGGAGAGGACATCGACGTACCGCCGTGTATTCATACAGGTGAAGTATTTGCACATGCGGCATTTGAATGTCATGTGAACCTTTCCACGACGAAAGCCTTGGTCTCGTTGCATGTGGGAAAGAAGAACTCCTTCTGGGCTCTCGGAAACTGTTGAGCAACTATTGAAAGGATCTGTTGAGGAATTACGTGCCTTCGTCGGTTTGTAAATACAATGGTTTTCGACCCGTCTTGGAGATACGGTTGAACGAAATTCTCCCTCATATTCGTCAGGATGGGCACGACTCACACATACTTCGACCGGATATCAATCTCGGACGTAGGCCCGTTTTATTCCCTGTAGCTTGGCGGCTAGATAGGGAGCTGATAATGCACTATATGCGGCCGGTCTGTCGGGACAGTAATACCTGTCCAACACCTTCTCCCAGCTGTTCATGGTGATAACTGATAAGGATCCAGGTTATATCGTTTATTTATTACGGAAATATCTTTGACTGGGGTCGAAGTTCCCTTCTGGATTCTTTCACTGAGGTCTGCCAGTGCATCGTACATAGCACGAGGCCAGTCCAACTCGTTTGATTACAACACATATAAGGGAAGTGGGAAGAGGTGCCGATATACTGACAGAGCCACATGGCTTCACAGTATAGTCTTCCGGTTAACCTATTCTAAAGCACATACCAAAGAATCTAGCGATTCGTGATATGTGTTGTATCTCAGGTACGCTTTTATTGTACCTGATCATGTGGCAAGTTGGATGATATGACCACACGGCTCCTAGCACCGGCATAAGCGGTATTAGATAAAAATCTAGAGAGCTATGATCGAAATGCTCTGACAACTCGTATATTGGTAATTGGTGAGCTGTTTCGTTGTGACAACTCGTACACTGAGAATTGGTGAGCTGTATGGTCGTCAGACGAAAATGACGGCATTTAACACAAAAGACTAATCTGTAAGGCCCGATGTCGACCAGCATCAACTTCCCACAAATGCCAACATATATCAAAGACCAAAAGGTCTGTACAGGGGGCGGGCCTCGGGGACGAAACGTCCACCAGCAGAATCTCGCCATATACAGGTAAAAATTACAACACATATATGGGAAGTGGGAAGAGGTGCCGACATACTGACTGCGTCATATGACTTCACAGAATAGTCTTCTGGTAAACCTATTCTAAAGCACATACCAAGAATCTAACGATTCGTGATATGTGTTGTATCTCACGTACGCTTTTATTGTACCTGTTCATGTGGCAACTTGGATGATATGACCACACGGCCCCTAGCACCGGCATAAGCGGTATTAGATACAAATCTAGAGAGCTATGATCGAAATGCTCTGACAACTCGTATATTGGTAATTGGTGAGCTGTTTCGCTGTGACAACTCGTACACTGAGGATTGGTGAGCTGTATGGTCGTCACATGAAAATGACGTCATTTAACACAAAACACTAATCTGTAAGGCCCGATGTCGACCCAGCATCAACTTCCCACAAATGACAACATATATCAAAGACCAAAAGGTCTGTACAGGGGGCGGGCCTCGGGACGAAACGTCCACCAGCAGAATCTCGCCATATACAGGTAAAAATTACAACACATATAAGGGAAGTGGGGAGAGGTGCCGACATACTGACAGAGCCACATGACTTCACAGTATACTCTTCCGGTTAACCTATTCTAAAGCACATACCAAAGAATCTAGCGATTCGTGATATGTGTTGTATCTCAGGTACGCTTTTATTGTACCTGTTCATGTGGCAACTTGGATGATATGACCACACGGCCCCTAGCACCGGCATAAGCCGTATTAGATACAAATCTAGAGAGCTATGATCGAAATGCTCTGACAACTCGTATATTGGTAATTGGTGAGCTGTTTCGCTGTGACAACTCGTACACTGAGGATTGGTGAGCTGTATGGTCGTCAGATGAAAATGACGGCATTTAACACAAAAGACTAATCTGTAAGGCCCGATGTCGACCCAGCATCAACTTCCCACAATTGCCAGCATATATCAAAGACCAAAAGGTCTGTACAGGGGGTGGGCCTCGGGGACGAAACGTCCACCAGCAGAATCTCGCCATATACAGGTACAAATTACAGCACATATAAGGGAAGTGGGAAGAGGTGCCGACATACTGACAGAGCCACGTGACTTCACAGTATAGTCTTCCGGTTAACCTATTCTAAAGCACATACCAAAGAATCTAGCGATTCGTGATATGTGTTGTATCTCAGGTACGCTTTTATTGTACCTGTTCATGTGGCAGCTTGGATGATATGACCACACGGCCCCTAGCACCGGCATAAGCGGTATTAGATACAAATCTAGAGAGCTATGATCGAAATGCTCTGACAACTCGTATATTGGTAATTGGTGAGCTGTTTCGCTGTGACAACTCGTACACTGAGGATTGGTGAGCTGTATGGTCGTCACATGAAAATGACGGCATTTAACACAAAAGACTAATCTGTAAGGCCCGATGTCGACCCAGCATCAACTTCCCACAAATGCCAACATATATCAAAGACCAAAAGGTTTGTACAGGGGGCGGGCCTCGGGGACGAAACGTCCACCAGTAAAATCTCGCCATATACAGGTAAAAATTACAACACATATAAGGGAAGTGGGAAGAGGTGCCGACATACTGACAGAGCCACCTGACTTCACAGTATAGTCTTCCGGTTAACCTATTCTAAAGCACATACCAAAGAATCTAGCGATTCGTGATATGTGTTGTATCTCAGGTACGCTTTTATTGTACCTGTTCATGTGGCAACTTGGATGATATGACCACACGGCCCCTAGCACCGGCATAAGCGGTATTAGATACAAATCTAGAGAGCTATGATCGGAATGCTCTGACAACTCGTATATTGGTAATTGGTGAGCTGTTTCGCTGTGGCAACTCGTACATTGGAGATTGGTGAGCTGTATCGTCGTCAGATGTAAATGACGGCATTTAGCACGAAAGACTAGTCTGTAAGGCCCAATGTCGACCCAGCATCAACGTACCACAAATGCCAGCATATATCAAAGACCAAAAGGTCTGTACAGGGGGCGGGCCTCGGGGACGAAACGCCCACCAGCAGAATCTCGCCATATACAGGTAAAAAAAAACAGGTGCATCATGAGATAATAACATGAAAACTAGACCTACATTATTCATGAAGGCGTGACGCCGGGGTTGAAGTTCCTTTTTGGATCCTTTCATTGGATTCTGACGCCGTATCTGCCTCTGTTGTATAGATGCGATTGACACAGGGTTGACTGAGCATATCCGGATAGTCTATGGCGTCGTCGTCATCCAACGGTGGAGTACGGGTGTCAAGTTTTGCCAAGACATTTGGCGGCCATGGAGGTGAGAAACGGCTCGTCCCCCTTTTTATAGATGCGGTTGATAATCTGACCTTCGTTTTCACAGTTCATTGATTCTTGCGGTTGCACATGTGCAGCTCCACTCCCTTCCCCGCACTACCTTAGGGTGAAAGCCTGGGTCCAAGCATCTCATTCGATGAAATCCTCATGTCGTTAGGCCATGTTGTTAGGTTCTTTGGTTCTCATAGAACGTCCATTCGCCCTCTGGTTCTCGTCACATTGTTTCAGAACCGGTTGCCCATGCCTAACCCTACTCTCCTTCCCAACACTACGCTAGGGTGAAAGCCGGGGTCCAGGCGTCGCATTCGGTAAAATCTCCATGTGTCTAGGCCCTCTGTTTCTCGGTACAGCGTTCCACTTCCAGTTGTTCATGCGCAGTCCTACTGTTCATCCCACACTACACTAGGGTGTAAGCCTGGGTCCAGGCATCTCGTAGGATGAAATCCCCATATCTCTAGACACTCTAATTCTCGGTACAGCGATTCGCTTCCGGTTGCGCATGCGCAGCCATACTCCCCTCCCCGCACTACATAGGGCAAAAGTCTGGGTTCAGGTATGTGATTCAGTGAAACCCCCAGTATCTAGGCCCTTTAGTTCTCGGTACAGTGCTCCACTTCCGCTTGCGCATGCGCAACCATACTCCCATCTCCACATTACACTAGAGCGAAAGACTGGGTCCAGGCGTCTCATTCGGTGAAATCCCCATTTCTCTATGCTCTCTGGTTATCGATACAGTGTTCCACTTTGCTGTAGATATTGTCGGGGACCATTTTTGATAACGAGCATATAGAGACCTGTTATCTGAAAGGGGATTTGGATTTGTATATCATAATTAGCTGGTTCATGGAAATGCCAAGGTTCCACAAGGGCAAGTAGACGTATTCACGTTTTGAAATATGTATATGACATTTGTTATGTCGCAACCTTGCGGTTCCGAAAGGGCATGTAGACACATAGTTCTTGGAAATGCACAGCTTTCAAAGGTGCCTATAAACGCGTATTGACTTTTGACCTTTGGATTAAATTGTAAGCACGGGTCAACGGTTACTTCCGGTCTGGTGAACTGGAATTGACATCACAAAGATCAATACGCTCTTATCTGCTATTTTACTACTACTGGGCCTCAATGGGAAATTTTAAAACATTTCCCTTCATTTTACGCACTTTGGCGCATTTTCAGAGAACAATTTATGGTGAAAGTTTGCACAATTTCCGCTAACAATTGTCTAAATTTTCCAAGGAGGAAAAGAAAAATCTTACTCAAATTGTGAGCGTTCTTCTCGTAAGTTTAAGTCAAATGAAATCAACAGCCAACATGTCTAACACCTCTGCAAGAAAAGGTCAATTCACCGATGCGTAAGTTGTTGCATAAATGCAAAGATGAATTGTTTGAAGTTGTGGGTCCCAAACGACAAAATTTCCGGCGCTAATTAACGTTTTATTATCGAGAAAAAAAAGAATCGGATTACAAGCGTCTAGTCCGTCATTCATAATCCAACCGTCGTCCATTAGAGAATATCCGCGTCCATAATCCAAAGGCCTATTCCATTTTCCATATAACAGTATTAGCACCAAATTCAAAAAGACAATCATAGTATACAAAACATAGGCTTGTTTCCTGCAAGAGAGAAGCGGTCAACAGTTTTCAATGATGCCGGCAAGACATCATGATGTTCCAAAAATATCAAATCCGTATCGCTGATCAGTATTCTTAATCCATAATATTCGTTGTAAAGTCGTCATCTAAAGAATGATGTATCTCAGTCACGCTTTGATTGTGGCTGTTCATATGAGTACCATGAGGATCTTGAAGTACATGGGTTCATACGGCCCCTAGCCCCGGGTTAAGCGGAATTAGACACAAGTTACGAAACGTAGCGCCATAGATCTTGCACGCTACGTTCGTATTTTGCTATCAGCATGCGATATGTATCGCCAAATTTGAGAAACTTTGAGTGCAGGCGCTTGGTGAAATAGCCCTGTTTTTTAAGTTTCTGCACCAGTGTTTTGTGACGTTGATTAAAATCGTCACATTTAACACAGGATCTAGCAAATGCTACTAAGCGAGATATGTATACGCCATATGCAGGTCCCACTGGAATATTACTGTCCAGAAAGGGATAGTTTACGATGTCGAAATTGTAATCATCTCTTTTGTCATAAAGTCGACGAGAGAATGCCCGCTTCATTTTTATAGAGATATAGATCTAAATATGATGTGCCTGTAGGGCTATCTGTAGTTTCCTTCAAATCCAGTGAAGATGGATATATATCCTTCACTGCCTCATTTATATAGCGGTTATCCACAGCGAGAAGATCGTCTATATAGCGTTTGGTGAATGAGAAGGAACGGGCTTTGAATGGATCGGTTTTTGAAAGCGCCTGCATATAGTCATATTCATAAGAGAACAGATACAGGTCAGCCAACAGGGGTGCACAATTAGTACCCATTGGAATACCTATATGCTGCTGATATATTGTGTTGCCAAATTTCACATAGATATTATTAATGAGAAATTCAAGCAACTCTATAAACAAAGAAACATCCCATGAATGATATCTCTTGTATGTAGTCGAGCTAAAGAATGCTTTATGGCTTCCGACATTAATATATCTACGATCAGTTTTCTTGAACACAGATACCATTAATGAACTTAGACGGTCAATAAGGTCCTGATGAGGGATTGTAGTATGGAGAGTCGAGAAATCCCATGTGGATACATGTCTGTACGGTATGTGACCTTTAGCATCAAGCTCTTCCGTAAGACATTTTGAGTTTTTCAATATCCACATACATTCAACGCCAGAGTTCTTAGAAATAGTGGCGCAATACCTTTCCCAAAATGCTTTTACCTCCTGAAGGGCCTCGTCAATAGGGTTGAAAGAAGCTTGGTGGTGCAGCTTCTAGAACCAGCTATGAATCTAGCTTTGTATGGTGATTTATGCATTTTGGGAGTCCAGTATAGTTTTGGTATGTCGTTATGATTGGTTGAAAGACAAATACCTCTTTCCCTGAGAAACTTTTTGTGATTATTAAATAAATCTTCCAGAGTAAATGCAGTTTTGGGAGTAAGTAGACTTATCATATGATAATATGATAATTCATATTGCTGGGGTTAACATTAAATTATATAGAACAAACACTGGGGAGACGTTGGCAAATGAAACTGCAATTTTAAAACTAATAGTGGCCCTATGAAGGAAGTGCATGTAAGTGGGCGGTCGCGGGTGCTCTCTAAATTTTGTTTAGATTGGGACTTATTAGACTGTCTCGGACTACTAATTTTCGACTCATTTCTTCTGTCCCCCCTCTGCCGCCCTTGTAGTGTACCTTAGTGTACCTTTCAGTCCACAACTTAGGCGGTACATGTCAATATGGGATGATGGAGAAAATGGATATAAGCCTGGCTGTTTTCTCTGTTCATCGTCGTGAATGAGCATGCTGCACTTCAAAAATATTACATATATTCCATTAAACCTACGGTAGAACACTGTACTGGGTAAAACTGGATAAGAAACTTCATGTAAATGTTTTTTAGAAGCATGAAGGTGATTTCGTGTTGAGTTCGACCTTAAATATTCGTATTGCTCGCCACAGTATGCAAAACGGAGGTTTCCGATTGAGAATCTCCCGCCACAAATGATATTTTTAGCAATTAGACTTATCCCATTTAATTGAAGGGGGTGTAAGCATGTTATTTTCCCTTTTCATCGCCCCAGGTGTGTCTGACTGGTTCGAATCACTGCCTCTGTTGAGGTATAGTTTTAAAATCACATTAATCACATCCATACACACATTAATTCCTTCCTTTAATCGGAATTAAAACGCGGTGAGATGTTTTTAGAACGACCTCCGAATCCCTTTGAGGGCCGCAACTGGAACGGCCCACTTGATGATTGAAAGTGGAGCATGTCGACAAGCGTGGTATTTTTGAACTAGCGGAAAATGGATAATTATGAACTGTACTATGAACAATAAGATGTAATATTAGTCTGTTTGTTATGTAAGAATAGAAGATCGGCATGCAGGTTGGTCACTCACTGTATTTACAACAATAAATAACGGATCCAATGATTCAAACGACAGGTGGTGGTGAAGTGGATCGAAAAACGAAATGACGCCTTTGTTGAACAACAACAACAACACTGTCAGCGGTGTTGAGTGTCGGGAGCGACAACTAAAAATTACTAAGATGGCGATGCGATGGAGTGCCCGAAGTGCATCCATCTATCCACTATGGAGTATTGACATGTGATGTATTTGTGAGAGAGAGATGGATTCCCTAAAATAATGATCTTTTTAGCTAGAAAAAAAATCCCGGGCCCCCTCCCTCATGTCCTGCCAGCTGTCAAAAATATTGTTGCCAATTCTTGATCGAGGTAGTTTTTAATTATTTATGGAAAATTCAGACATCCACATGTACCCCGACAGACAGTTGACAACATATGTGGATGCATGTGAAACATTGCTTTGTATTATGTGACTGTGTCAGTGTGTGGATATGTGGATGTCTGAATTAAAAACTAAAATTGAGGCAGGCCTATACGTCGAGGTATAATAGTAGCCGGGTTAGATGCAGGATTTTCGCCAAAGTCTTTGTTTGAAAATAGCTTTGTCGTTATTTGAAAAAACTAATTTTGCAAAATGGCTAATATCACTCAAATGGTGTTGAACATGCCAAAACATTGTCAGTTTGTGTTCTTTGAGTGTTTTACACAAACTACTGTGCCTTTTGCCCTGGATATTCACTTTAATCTATGAGTTTTCTAAAATAAAGTCATTTGATTTTGTGGAAAAATGGTCATTTGATTTTATAGTTTTAAGAATGCTGTGAGACCCTGTATCTAACTCTGAGTAGGGGGCCAAACAGGGACGCCTACCACCTTCTGTTGACATCCCTGCATTACCAGTGTCTGATTTCCATCCTCTCATCCCCCCAAACTGTTAAAGGAACCTCAAGCCATGCTGCTGGTGGCCGCAGTAATTTACACAAATAATACTATGGTACATTGTATATTCTCTCAATTCAATCACAGGAAGTGAAATTTTCAGTATTTTCCAGCAATTTTCAGGAAGTTTACGATATAAAATCAGCTGGAAGGGAGAGAGGGGGGGGGGGGGGGTTTACAAAATGGTCCTAAATCATGCACATGAGCCATTATTACTTTGTTATTTCAATGATTTTATGAGATGATCAAATTTATTAGAACCACTGACTGAAATTTGTTTACATTTTCTTGATCTGGACAACAATACACTAAACATTGATTGCACATAAAATAAACTATCGAATTATCCAATCACCTAACTAAATTTATTCACCCCTAAATTTTTTGGACAAAATTTGATCAGTCCTTATGAATTCAATCACCCCCTAAAATCAAGGGGAAAAAAAGAAAAAATAATATTATCTGAACGAATTCATTATCTTTCTGTTAATTTGATCACCACGGTCCACCTGAATTCATAGTTGAAAATTACTGTACGGTACCTGTGATTCAATAATTAGATGGTTCATAAATATGCAATAGGTTCCTTTTCTCGCAAGTACATGTAATTGAGATGTTGGGGAAATTAAAATATATGTTAATTGATTTTCTCCAGGATGAAAGGAATGGCTGTAATGACCTCGCCAATCATAGAGCTGGGGAGGAGGACCCTGAAAGTTCGGAGGAAGGAAGAGATCAGGCGGGCGAGAGAGCAGAGCATCATGGGGTCACCGGAGGGGCAGGGAGAGATGGGGCTGGTGGGGGGTCAGAGGTAGCTGGGAAGGGCAGATTACCGGTACTACCAGGACCAATCCACCATGCTCGCGACCAGAATATCAATTCACATGTACATCAAAGACCGGCAGCTCGGGTTCAGGGGAGACAACAAGTGGGTATCCGACCCAAGAGGTTAGAGGGAACATCGGTAAGTATCCTAAAAGTGCAACTCCAAAACATTATGATGATTATGATGCCATGGATTGGACGTCGTCATATTGAGATACAAGTCAAATGTTGAACAATGACAGTCAGATTTTTTGTACCTGTGCCAACCGGTACTCATCTTCACAAGTCCAGGTAAATCCTAAATCTTCGCAGAGGGTTTACCTGGACATTTTTGGTGATTCGAGTTCTTGTGTCGATGCCTCTATCATACAATCTTGTACATTTCATCCTCCGCGTTTGTTTTGAATTAGCATGAAATTCAAACCTGTCACATCTCAAACCTTGCAATGGATTGGCCTAATCAACTAGCTTAGCGTGTTCACTGACTGGTTTGACTTAGAGGAACCCCCTTAATCTATTTATATCCAGAACTCGTATGGGTAACTAACAAAGCCAGTGTATCGATCCTAACAGATCGATCGATACACTGGCTCGCGATGATGGCCGGTAACGAGTCGTGTTTTATTAGCTGCAAAACTGAGAAAGTAACACTTTTCATCTTCAGCTTCATCCGGGTTCACTGCCACATTTTAACAGAGTAGTAAGGTATCCTAACCATCAATAAAACTTTTTCTTTGACACCAAGAATTAACCAAAACTAGATCAAGCAGCTGGAGTAAAAAATATTCCATAAAAATCCATTCATATTGAAACATGATAAATGTACACGATTAGCTGATTATTTATGACTAAATGGGTAAAAAATAACTCGAGTAAATTTGTAAAAACTTGCCGTTTCCTCCAGTACATGCGATAGGATTGACACTGATGGATTGAACTCGTTACCATGATTAGTTGACACAAGGATCCTGTTATAACGACTACCATACCTGACTAAATTGTATTATACCTGTAATTATCGCACAGGCTACAAATCACTGGCAGCCATCTTACATACATGTCTCAATGAAGATTCCAGTCCTAGATATATGTAGTTGCTGTACATGATGGGTGAGTGAATGAATAGGACTTTTTAATGTCGCTTTCAACATTATTTCAGTCATATCGCGACGAATCAAATAAGCACCACCCAGCTAAGTTGTGTTCCTGCTGCTTCAAAGAAGAAATCTTTGAAGCAATAAGAAACCAGAAACCCTCCATCCACCCTATAAAACATTGAAGACAGCACACAAGACACAGACAGGACGCAATAAAGTACAATGGTGCAATAAAGACAAGTGATATTACAGTGCCAGACATCACATTGGAATATGAATGTCTTCCAGAACTGTGATAATAAGTTTGTATTGTTCAGGCCATTCTAGTGATGACAAGTCTTCCGTCTTGTTGTACCAGACAGACTAGTGTTCTTCTTTGTCTGGTAACTTACATGAAAGATGGACGATCAGATAATAGGTGGGTTTAAGGTTACAGTTAGCGGCCACCAATAGGCCAAGAGACAAGGCTTCAGGCATGTCAGGGATGCTTGTCTAATGATTCAGGGTAGGTAACTTCATATCCATGGTGGTCAATAATTTTAACTGAAACCCCAATTATTGAAGAACATGGAGCTTTTTTGCTTGATTTTCTCTTCCATCAGGCATGTCAGTGTATAAAAATACAGAAGGTTTCAAATTTGATTTCTGGGGATGGATCTCAAGATCTGTAAATCCTAAAATGCAACAGCTTTTCTTTACAATGAAAGCCCTCAAAGATTCCTCAATTTGATTGTGCTTTTTATACATTTCCCCACCTGAACATTTCCCACAGTTAGGACATTTCTCCACCTGGACATTTCCCCACATCTATATAATTTGACGTGTTTTTAATATGGGGTGAAAAAAAATCCGACCAAAACAAGATATATACTTTTCTGAAAGATACTCATTCCGGGAATAAGAATTCAGTAAGAAAATTGTTGCCATATCGGTCATGTAACTTGGCTCATGTTTAGAATTAGTGCGCGAGCTAAAAATAGCTCCTGTCTAAATATTTAGGAGAGGGTATTTAAAAGTCAGGCGAGTGATTGCAATATAATACAATATAAATTGTTACAGTTTACGTGAGCTAAAAATCACTCTCGTGACATGAATTTATGCGAGTGTTTGCGTGCAGGTGAGCTATCACTCGTGCTAAACACGAAGCCCTGTAAGATGAAATGAAGTGAATTACTGGATCTCCAGTGGTGAGAAATAGGCAAGTGGTCAGCCATTGTTACATTTGCACATCAAGTCATGTTGAAAAGCACTTATCTCATCTTATATGAATAATACATGTATCCCAAATCGTTTGTCTGTTCAGTACGACTGAATTACCGGTATTCAAACTTAAATGGAGCAATTTGTGAAAATGTAGCCTTCAAATATCCTTGCTAATAACTCCTAAAATATTCATCAAAAATATTTGAACTTCCAGTTTCCTATAATATATTTTTCAAAAAAAAACAAGGCTGCTTCATTTTTTTTTTTTTTTTTTTTTATATATTTTGTACTGAAATTGACATTACACCAGTTCAAAGTTCAATAATTTGAAAAAAATATGAAGACCACAACTCCTCCAACTACATGTAAAAGGATGGATACGGTAACTTTGCAACTGGAAGCAAACTTAGAAAAAATGAGCCACACTTATTCAGTTCTGCATACATGTATGTACAGGATTGGGTCCAAATTTCATGACTTTTCACTCAATTGTAAAGGAGTTATTGGAAGACCAATATATATATAGCTTTATTTAATGAGGGTGACTCTGTCAGTTACAAAACTGTTCTTCCCGGAGGCCCTCGAGAAAAGATAGTAATACATAACCAATAATAAAGTATTCTATATACATGATATAGAAAGAAAATCTGAAACATGGTAAAAATTTAATGAAGAAAACTACAGAGAAGCGATTTTCTTCAATTTATGTCCCATAGTTTCTTCAATTACCAAGTTAAATGACTTTTAGTCCAGTCTAAATGTTACTTGATTATCAGTATTATTTGTTAAAAAGTTCGAAGAATTTTAATTAATTGATAGATCAACATGCTCGTTGACTAATAGTGGGTATCTCCAGACATCTTCTCTGATGGTTCATTTTAAAAGCTCAATTTTTAGTAAAAGTAAATGCATTTTCAGGGATTTTTTTCTACACAAACTTATATGTTGATTAGGATTTTTTTTGTTATGTAAAAAAACACTATTATTTGAATTTTCAAATGACTTACTGATCCTGGAACCTTAAATACCTATCAACCACTTGTATAGTATACAGTCCTTGAAATTGTTATTGGTATCTTGTAGAAGTCCTTGAGGCTGTTATAACTTTAATTAATCTGAACGAGTGGTAACAAATAAATATTTAGATTATTGAAATTAAACCCTCAGTCACATTACTCTATTTATATTAAGGTGATAAACACTTTTACCTTCGAGAATATGAAACACCAAGCGCTTCATTGTTTTACTGTACTTTTTTTCCTTCCTCATTTTGTTTGGGAAATGTTCTCTTTTCAAGCACATCTGACCTTGGTATAAATTCAGTTAAACAAAATTTTCTAATATATTCATTTAGTAAGGTAAATATATAACCGCAAGCCATAAGCGTGATAAGTTGGGTAATAACAAGACTTCGCGCTTGGCTGAATTATTTCTTTGTTATAATATATTGTCTTTTCCATTTTTTGTAGGAATGCGACGATATGAACAAGTCGTTACAGGAACAGATCCATCACTGCCTTAGCTGTTTCTACGGGGATGCCGCGCACATCGTCTATCACCAGGTACACTCCGGTGTTCACAGATTCTACAACGGAAACGTCCGCTCTTATGTCAAGAACTTTCTGCAACCTGCCACAGTGCTGCTGAGGAAACTTCAGAAGGTAAGTCTGTTTGTCCGTTCGTTTGTTACATTATTGATATGGTACTCCTTCTAACCTATCCATATTTGGTGGAATGGATTACTTGAATACACTTTTTCAGACAGGTGTTTTTGGCCAGGTGGTTAAGCGATGCATGGCCTAATCACACATAATTTGATATGGTCTGGGATCAAGATATCAGTGAAATTGATTTCACTTAAAAATACATGGTCAATACACATTTTGAAGAATAGGGACATCTTTTTATCTGAAACGATCTATTCTATGTAGTATTTATGTGGTAAAAATAGACAAATTTGAACTAAAAAAAATGATGGGCATTGTCAGGTGTGATCATGGGAACTTAATTATTCATAAGGGCCTGGTTGAACTTTGTGTTTACAATCTTGAAATATGCTTTGCATTTTGGACAACAGGTGCTTGCTGTTAAATGTATTAGGGTCACTAAACCTTGCACACCCTTCGCTTCAGCCCTTCCCCCCACAGAGATCTGTAAACTATTTTTGTACACCCATACATGTATGTACATATATTCTGAAAGATTTGACAATGTATTTGAGTTTAAGAAATAGTGTTTTCATAGGCATGCTCAATGGTTATTTTACGCACAGTTAGTGTGGGAAAATTTATATTTTATAAAAATTTTATTAAAATTTATAAAGTTTTCCACACTAACCATACGTGAAAAAAAACATTGAGGATGCCTATGAAAACATTATTTCTATTCTATTGCACTACCCAAATTGATTACGGTATCAACAAAGATTATAATGAAGGTTGAAAAAATATTTTAAACTTTGACTAACCTTTCTCCCCTTTCTTGAAAAACTCATCCACTGATATTGGCTCGATGCTCCCATCCCTGTTGGCATCATGCCAATGTCAGTGGACAGTTTATGTGGTCTCTCAAATGGAGAGATATTCTGTCAGCTAATCCAGGCTCTGTGGAAATACTTGGATTTATGTCTACATGTATTTGTGTCGCTTTGTTAATCAACTTCACGATGAAAACAGCAGTTACGTAAACTTGAGAAAGAAATTCCATCTTGTAATTTACTTGTGTGTTCATTCGATTGTATGAAGCAGAAGATCCCTTCCTCTCCCGCCTTGTAAAGTAAAATCTCCCAATGAACACCTGCACTTGACACATGTACATTTCACACAACCATGCTAAAACACTCAATAATTGCACGGTTAGCAAGTTGTTATAGACACAAGTGTTATAAAATTTGCTGTAGAAGTTAGAACACTCATAATGAGGGGAAGGCATACATCTCAGAGAGTGAGGACAGAGAGCAGTTTGACACCTTTCCTAACTCTGTCATAGACCCAGATGGTTGGCAGTTCTTTTGCCGCATGCAACAATGTTGAGCACTGCAGCAGCTACCCCATAGAGTTTATCCATTTTTGAAGAATTATTTTTGAGTAAAATATCTTAAGAGAGCCAGATTAGGAAAATAAATAAATAAATATTGTTGGAGAAGAGATGAAAATCATCATAATACTCTGACACGATGTCAAACAAGTGGAACTGCCATAAAACAGAGACAATAATGAAAACTACAAACTCGTCAAACCCCATCTTCATGGGTTACGCAACCACTCGTCAAAACCTGTCTGCATAGGGATCTCCACAACTCATCAAAACTCGCCTACATGGGGAAAAAAGAATAACACTTGCCTTTAATAACTGTCAGCTGGTTGGCTCTCATACAAGGAATTAAACCAACCAGGGAGGATTCCACTTCCATTTATGGCCTCATGATGTTAACCCCTCGCCCTCCATCTCAATAACCATACATTGCCTAATGTGGTAGGTCTTGTATTGTGAAAGCCTTTGTGATATTAAACATACTTTAGCTTCTAAAGGAATTCATGTATCCAACACCGCCAGGGAAACAAACTAGGTGATGTCAAATCTCTGCTAGTTGGCAAAGCATGTAGCAATTGGCTATGAACTTCAATTTTCATCTTGTATTATGATTGGCATCTTACTTTCGTAGAGTTTGTTCAAGCAATCAGTTGACACATATCATCTTCGGAAGTTTTGGCCATTGTGTATTTTAGTATGCGCATGTAAATTCTTAAATAATTTATTTTAGAATTTAAATATTTACTGTTACAGAAATACTATAAACTTTCATCCATCTACCAGATACATTGATGTAATATTAGATAGACAACATCAATCTTAGTCTAAATCATAAATCAGGGCTCAAAATTCCCACAAGCCCGGTAGCTCATGGCTGGTGAATTTAGAACTTGTCTGGTTGAATTTAGTTCTAAAGCTAGCTAACCAGCACGACTGCCCGGTTATAATTCAAGAATTTTAGCTTTGTCTAATGAAATCTACCAGCCTGGTGGTCTAACAAAGTTTTATGGTAAATGCATGCATGCCCTGTAAATGTTTAAAAATCTTTATACAGGATTAATTATACTATATTAAAGAATGTAGCAGCACCTGAAATTTGCGTTGTCTGCATATTATCATGATTACAGCCAGTACATCATTATTTTTATACTATTCTTTTTAATCGTCACACAGATAACACTTTGATACGGAGCATAAGACCAGGCAATGTGTCCGATCAATTTCCTGAGATCTGCTTCTGTCCTCGGACTTAACAGTGCATGGATGTACGTGTAGGAGATATGAATATAAATATAAAACTGTGATAAAAAACTGAAAACCAGTTCAGAATGGGTCTATCAATTGTCCATCTGCCATGCATGACCTGATTGATGCATTTTCTTGTTGCATGGCAACCATTTTCTTCACCGCACATGCTCACTAATAATGGTTATTTAGCTACTGAGCAGTGTAATCGACATGGTTTGAAACTTTATTCCTAATGTATATATTATATCTGCTATCATTGTAATATATCATGTAACTGTTGAGAGAAGCATGTATACACCCATCCGCACATCAATGCAACTATTGTGGACTGAAATATGTTGTTACAGGGGAGATAACTCCTGGCTTCCTGTTCTCTCACTTCACTCAGATCAGATGAAAAAATATTTAGGAGAAACTGATAATGAATGTCATTGCAGAAGAAATATATATTTAATTTCCTCACATATTGAGGGTGATCTTCCTTTAGTGATCCATTGGCTTGTAGCTATATGTCGCTTGCATCCATATTGGGCTGAATAAAATTAACCTCTAAGTTCACATGGAGGCATGATTTGGAAAAAAAATGACAAGGATGGGAGCCTGTTTTTTTTTGTTTTTTTCCCCTCCTTTTTCTTTTGCACAGACCAAATATATCAATCTTTTCTGACAAACAGATGCAGTGTGGTTTAATACAACTTGCATGAAAAAAAAAAGAATGATCTTTGATTTACTTCAACAGTTCACATTCAACAATACTATCCTGCAAATAAAAACAAGACATTAAAAACATGACTCAATGTTGAAGAACATAATATATATATTTTTATGTTGGCAATAAAAAGGGTTGACGCGGTGCTAATAAAAAAGATGTGGCGGTGCCTGTGAAGCTAGACTAACTTTATTCAGTCTTACGCTGTGAATCAACCATAAAACAACATGATGTAATAGATATAGAATTTGACGTGTAGATATGAAAACTTCTAACTTGTGTTCAGATTTAATACTTGAAGAGTTTATTGTGAAGAAAATGTCTGTTCTTAGTTAGCTTGAGCTAAGGGTCCAAATCCTACTAGGGGCAGAGATGTACTTTGTTGAGGTTAACATAAGAACTTTTGTTTTCCTTATTCAGTGAAGACTTGAAAAAACTTTTTGTTTTCAATAATAAGGTAGTATTCCTAGTACTATGATGGGAGGAATTATTATCCTCTTCAATATTAGGTGAGTATAGAACGACATGGTGAGCAATTGCTCCCCTGAAACCAGACAAACAGTTATAGTTCATTATTTGACAGTATTAAGTTGTGTAATTATGCCCCCCCCCCTCTAATTAGAGGGGGGCATATAGCGATCGCTTTGTCCGTCTGTCCATCCGTCCGTCTGTCCATCCGTCCGAATATCTTGTCCGCACGATATCTCAGTTAATATTTGATGGACGGGATTGAAACTTGCATGGAATGTGGCCAGTGCCTCGTAGTTGTGCATCGTAGAGGTTTTTTTCCGAGTTCCGGTATAATTTTCAAGAGTTATGGCCCTTTTTCTGAAATATCTGGGAATGGGACTTGTCCGGGCTGGATCTTGGTTAATATTGTATGGACAAGTACGAAATTTGTATGATATGTGGTCAGTGCCCCACAGTTGTGCAGCGGAAGGTTTCTCCCCATTTCGCTTATATTTTCAAGAGTTATGACCCTTTGTTCCTGAAATTCCCGTGAATTGGGACTTGTCCGGGCTGGATCTTGGTTAATATTGTATGGACAATTTTGAAATTTGCAGGATATGTGGTCAGTGCCCTATAGTAGTGCAGCGTGAAGTTTCTCCGCGTTTCGCATATATTTTCAAGAGTTATGGCCCTTTCTTCTTGAGATCTTTGTGAATTGGGACTTGTCCGGGCTGGATCGCAGCTAATTTTGTATGGACAAGTATGGAATTTGCATGATATGTGGTCAGTAGTTGTGCAGCGTGAAGTTTCTCTGCTTCCAGTTATGTTTTCAAGAGTTATGGCCCTTTGTTCATCAAACCTAAGTGAATGAGATATATTTATTTTGTTCAGGCTGGATAACCGATTCATCAAGTCTTTGTGAATTGGGACTTGTCCGGGCTGGATCTCGGTTAATATTGTATGGACAAGTATGGAATTTGCAGGATATGTGGTCATTGCCATGTAGTTGTGCAGCGTGAAGTTTCTCCGTGTTTCGCGTATATTTTCAAGAGTTATGGCCCTTTTGTTCTTGAAATCTTTGTGAGTTGGGACTTGTCCGGGCTGGATCTCGGTTAATATTGTATGGACAAGTATGGAATTTGCATGATATGTGATCAATGCCCCATAGTTGTGCAGCGTGAAGTTTCTCTGCTTTCGGTTATATTTTCAAGAATTATGGCCCTTTGTTCATCAAACCTAAGTGAATGGGATATATTTATTTGTCCATGCTGGATAACCGATTTGGACTGGGAAAATGGCTATAAAATTGTTATTCTACATTCCAAAGCAGACCACATACATGTAGGTCCTGAAGTATGAAATTGCCCCAAAAAGAGTGAATTGGGTGCAAAATTCAAAGTTCACGATCGCTTCATAATTTCACCACAATATACTCCCAAGGAATGTAGGTTTCATAACCAGGTCACATTTTTGGATTTGGCGAAAGCCCCGGGTGATCATCTTGCATCAAAACATTGTATTATTACTTGTTGGTCGATACTGGGAATATGTATTATGCGAGGCATGCCGGAAAAAAAGTGACTGAAACAGAATTTTTATAATTATCCAAATTAGGCCTCCACAGACCAATACAGAACAGAACAATGGCGGGGCAGTGTCAGATTAAAGCGGAACGGGGGGCATACAATTGAGCAATCTCTGATTGCTTCCTTGCTGTGTTGTTTTTCCTAGTATGACTGTACTAGCTTGTAGCTGGCAGGAATTTCATTTTAGCTCAGTCTGTAGGGTGCTGGGTTTGGAAGTGAGTGGTCAAGAGTTCTGATCTCTTTTGGGATTACCTTCCATGTACAAAGACAAAAATTCAGTTTCACTTCCCTTTTTCAAATTGATTTTTTTTTTTTTTT
Source organism: Hanleya hanleyi (assembly GCA_036873755.1). Classification (NCBI taxonomy): domain Eukaryota; kingdom Metazoa; phylum Mollusca; class Polyplacophora; order Lepidopleurida; family Hanleyidae; genus Hanleya; species Hanleya hanleyi. Next base: position 46,029 of record JAVTVY010009515.1, read on the forward strand.
TGGTGAAATCAATTTATTCTGTATTGTAATATGCTCTTCTGTATGAAATGTACAAGATTAGAGGAAGCAAAAAAAATTATTTAATTCTCTAGAACTATTATTAAAATTCTGAGTGATTCCCTAACTTCTGCTGAGAGAATAATTAGTACACTGCAGAGTGAGGCAAGGGGATGCAGTCAGCTGTTTGTCTCCTCAGATTGTATTAAGTTCAGCCCATGTGTCCAAAAATTGATCTTCTGAAAATTCATTAATATTTCAACAGCTATCCTTTGTTGATAGGTGATTAACTGCTAAATGACAGTGATTTTGACAGAGCCAATCAGCCGAGGCCCTGGGACTTCGCACCAGACCTGTTTCATGTACTGTGGATATGCAGATATGTAAATTAGGAATTGACCCTATTATGAAAATAACATTACCATGATCAGCTGTAAAAGGTTGTCTGTTTACGAGGACCTAATACAAGATGAGCTCTCAAAGGTTCTATCTGTCACAGGGGGTGCCACAACAACAGCTCTCAAAGGTTCTATCTGTCACAGGGGCCTGCTATAAGACTAACTCTCAAAGGTTGTATCTGCCAGAGGGCCTGCTACAAGCTCAGCTTTCAAAGTTTCTATACATGTATGTGCCAGAGGCCTGCTATAAAATCAGCTCTTAAAGGTTCTGTCTGTCACAGGGTCCTCATACAAGATCAGCTCTCAAATGAAGGTTCGATCTATCACAGGCACCTGCTACAAGATCAGCTTTCAAAGGTTCTATCTGTCACAGAGGCCTGCTGCATGATCAGCTCTCAAAGGTTCTGTCTGTCACAGAGGCCTAGCTGCTACAAGATTAACTGTCAAAGGTTTGATCTGTCACATAGGCCTGCTACATGTACAAGATTAGCTCTCAAAGATTCCATCTGTCACAGGGGCCTGGTACAAGATTAGCTCTCATAGGTTCCGCCTGTCACAGGGGCCTGCTACATGGTAATAGCTCTCAAATGTTGGATCTGTCACAGAGGCCTGCTACAAGATTAGCTCTCAAAGGTTCTATCTGTCACATGACCATGATGCAAGAGATTTTGTCTGCACAATTGGGGGTGATCGAATTGTTGTTAGAGGATTGAATTATTAGAGGGATTACCATATAACAAAAAGCCGAGGGAGGAAACAAAATTCCTGAGATTTGCAAAATGAGAGATATTCCGAAGAAACTGGGTGGGGTGAAACAATCACTCGCATCCACTCACATTCGCTCCAGTTTGAGGAGTGGCCCAAATGGTGACAAAATAAATAAATGGTGTAGGATTATATGAGATTTTAGTGGGAATATCTCTCATTTTGCCTCCAGAGTACTCTGTGATTATTTCACACAAGAATGAAGACAGCAATTTTGAAAAAAAGGTTCCTAAAGAGAATGGAAAATAATTATTAAAAGTATGAATGACTGCTGAAAATCTCCCAGATTGCTTGACCCCAATCTGGTCTTGGCTTAAATTATTGAGATATTGAATTTGCAATAGTATGCTACCTATGTGCTTTCTTGCTATGAAGAAGTCAAGTAAAATATTCTCAATAAAAACTAATGCAACCTTTGTTTCCCTTTTGTTGATGGAGCTATTAAACTATACTTCAAACCATGTTATTTTTTGTCTGCTTCTCCTTCACGCATTCTTCATAGGATCACATCAGGAAGATGAGTCCTGTATTGATCAGATGATATTTGAGAAACCTGAAATTGAATTCCTCAAATTGTTTGAACATGTCCCTCCAATAATTCAATCAAAGGAAGTGAAATATTAGAGTAATCAAATTTATTGTAACAGAAGTTGACAAAATGGGTCAAAATCATGCTTAAGCCATTATTTGTTCTTTCTTTTTTTAACGATTTTAGAGGAGGATCAAATTTATTAAAACCACCGATTGAAATTTGTCCCCAAAATTGGAGGTGATTGAATTTTGATAGGGAGATCGAATTTTTAGAATAACCGTTTGATGCATTATTCACAGAGTGTTCCACAGAGCACATGCAATTTAAGGAAGAACTGATACTTCAGTGTATTTAGTTCTGGTAACGATGGTACACTCTCTCTATTTAGAGAGATTAACTCTCATAAATGTAGTCCAAACTGGAGGACAGATGGGAAGTCTCCATCCCTCCCTGGCCTCTAGGGCGTGTTTGGGAAAAATTAATTTCCTAACTCCACTATTGTCTCTGCTATTGATTTTTTCACTGTTAATATGAAGTTTGCATACATTTGCCTCTTGCCCATGGACTTGCCCCTCTCAGTTGAGGGGTGTTGGACCATGCTGCAGGCAGGTCTGGCTCACACTGTTGAACAAAGACTTGTGAAAGGATGATCTCATTGTGTCTGGGCTGATAGTTTAGCTGGCCGGCCGGTTAGCTGCTCCCCCTCCTTTGTCTGACTGGACGCCAAAGACAAGCTATCCATACTGTCTTTTCTTCCTGTACATGACAGACAATGACAGTAACAAGATCTGGTAGCGTATGTAAGCTGGTGTAGCTTCCGTGCAGCGTTACCAATCGAAACTCAATATTTTCTCCATGTAGTACAAGATCATGAATGTCATATTGGATGATGAACCTGAAAAGTGATGAAAACTTTTAATGTAAGAGCAGTAAATCTCGACTCGGATACTGGGAAATGAGATAATTATATGGACAGTCAGTTTAGATACTCTCAGGAATATTTAGCGGAAACCAAACATACGTTCTTGGCACTCAGACTTGACTAATGGCGTGTAACATTGACCAGTTACTATCCCAGACACTTGGCACCTCCGAGAGTTTCCAGGGCATTGTGGGATACTGGTCACTCTCACATGACGACAGCTCTCTATGCTTCAACTATCCATCGGTAAGTAGGCGGATTAATAGTTTTTTGGGTTTTTTTTTGAAAATTAGTGTTCATTTCCATCTTTCAGTAGATTTTTGTGAATGGTTGATGTCATCTTAACAATGACTGTGCGAATCATTTAGCATGTTAGAAATACATTAGATGATGAATGACTGATATTTGAAAAATCGCATGGTGATGTCAGCTAAGGGGAATGGTTGATGTCAGCCTACATGTATGTAAATGATTGTCAGCCTGTGTGAATGGTCTCGACCTATGTGAATGGTTGATGTCAG
>JAVTVY010009516.1:0-47999 GCA_036873755.1 Hanleya hanleyi
CTTGGTGTACGCATGCATTGTGGTACCTGAAAAGCCTTAGGCCTAGACTGGTTGTTGTCCTCCGACATGGCTACTGTTCGCATTGTCTGGTGATCTTTGGACAGTCTGACATAATGATCCCGGAGTTCGAGATCATATATCTGAGTTCGAGATAAAGATCTCGTGTCCGAGATAAAGATCTCGGGGTCCGAGATAAAGATCTCTGGATCCGAAATAACTTTGAGAATAAAAAATTCATGTCCCTTCTATACTTCCTTGGCAGCTTTTGGCAGCTTTTGGATTGATAAAACTCAGCTTTATTACCATCAAACACAAAGAAGTTTTTCCCATATTAAAGATGTCATCAGCCTTAATATCTAGACTGCCATCAAGTTTTCTAAAATAATCGCTGTTATTTTGGTTAAAATCTCGCTGATAAGATCACGCTTTATCGCCAATAGTATATCAGGGGATCAAAATTGCATACATTGGTCACGTGACTACATTCAGTTGTTTGAATTTTGAATTGAACGTTTACTGTTGATGAAGTTAGCAGTGGACGGAAGAAGTTCCTGGGAGCGATGATGTAAAAACAAGCCTCGCTGTCAAAATAGTAGCATGGCTCTCACTTACGTGAGAGTTGTGATCTCACTATTACGAAGGCATGACTCACCGTTGAGTTTGCCACCATTGTCTCAAGTTGCTAATGAGCGAAGCACGCACTTTCTGTCACAAAAAAGAAAAGAAATATAAAGTTTGGAACAGCCCTGATAGATTACCAGTAATACAAGACGGAACGATGCGGCACCTTTGAGGCCAACTGAATTTATGTTCACAAGTTTTCTCACACATATCTGCTTCCTCGAGTGTGTGAATAGTGAATAAATGTGTGAATAGTGAATGCATAGTCAATCATATATAAATAAATAACTATACAAAGATAGCATGATGGAGTTTCCGATACTGTATTGTACTTGAAACGTTTTCACATCTTTGGATGTTGTTCTACAAGTAAATATTACATACAAACGAGCATATATAGTCGCGTCAATCATATATATACAGGAATGGATTGGGAAATCTAGTCACGTGGTAAGTGGAGCGATTGGTATATGAAGACAGAATAAATTATATTTGTCTTATTTTCCAATTGTCACAATATTACCAGTGGTTTCCCGTTTAAATCATCACCAATTACGCGCAAGTTATCAGAAGTAAGTCAAAATTGTTCGTACCTCTCAATGGCGGTCTTTGCGATGCTGCCTGACGTTTCTGCCTGTGACTTTTCACCTACTTATCCTGCACTGCTTAAGTTCACACGTCGCATGTAATTCTTATGCTCCCCTGCTATAATCACTTCCAAATGGATATCAGAAGATTCTTGATGTCTAAGCCATATACAGGTGAGGCTGGTAATTAAAATATCTGAAATGTTTTCAAACTGAGCACGAGACAGTATGTCCAACAGAGCAATGGGCGGACGGGATGGCTACCTCGACAATCATCATGTATATATCGACATGTATGTAACTAATTGAATGCGAAGACCCTTTTCACACTTGAAATATATGAAATGATACTGTTCCATTTTATTATTTTCGCCAATCTTTAGATAAAAGTCAGTCTGATAAAAGGCGGGAAAACAGCTCAGATCGCTCCTGCAGTCGTCTGAGACCCCGGAGCTTCCGGCGGCCCCTGGACCCTCGCCCTATGTCCTCTGCGATACTCCCACCTCACTTTGTAATTTGCTGGTGTTACGCCACTGAGGCCCCTAAATATTTCTCTTATCTCTTAAGCTAGAGGGTTGAAACTTACCACACTATAATTGGGTCAAGCTTTACCAGAAAATGTAAAAAAAATCCAAGTTGGCTGCTTTGATGACGTCACAATGACGTCATCTTCAAAACAGTCATTTTTGAGTCGATTTTTTGGTCAGATTTTTCGATTTTTTTATTTATGTGTTTTCTTTGCAAGAATTGCATGATAAATTAGTAAATGAAAGTCTGGTGTGAAATAAAATAGTTTTTGCCCAATTTTCGAAGAAAAGGAGGGATTTTGAAGAAAAATGACCAAAAAAATCACTTTTCTGGTATACCCCACATGGCCGCCATCTTGAATATACCCAGATCCTATACTCGTGGGGTTATGCAAATAGGTTCAAAATGACTCCAATATGATCAACTGAAAACTCGCGTAGGGTCAGCTTTCATTTTTTTTTTCGTAGTTCCGGTGATAGGGGAGAAAGTTTGGTAGGATGGGGTGGGGCATAATAGCCCCCCTCCCCCATAGGCCAGATAGGGTTACGGTTGGGGTTAAAAATACCTGCATCTGGGAAGTAGCCGCATCGGTTTCACTTTTACCAGAGGCACCCGCAATTTTTTTAAATAATATGTTGATAAACCATTCCAAAATATTTGTTTGAACAACTATTCTGTTTATGATTCCTATATGAACCGCTAGCTCCTGTGTACGTGTGCATTAGAAAGTTAATTTTCTAGTAAAATAGAATATAACTAAAGCTAATTGTGAGGGCCTTTTGTACTGACCGAAAGTTCTCTGCGCCAACACGCCCCGAGTGGAACAAGGGAGATAAAACCCTTTCCGAATTAGGATGTACAATCTCACTCTCCGCACAGGAAGGAAGAACTGGAACAGGGAAGGTCGCAAGAGGAAAATTCTCTCAATAGCATGTGAAATTATAGGACTAGAGATTGGTGATACCTCAAATTGACGAATGGAGCGAAACCACTCGCCCATGTTTTAGATGCTTAAAAAACTCTCTGAAACTCATCATTGAGGGAAACTAATGAGTCTTCTAGAATTTATTTCTAAGATATCGATCAGTTTGAAGAAAACGTAAAAACGATAGGGTTTTGGCTGAAAACAGAGATCCAAATAAAGATTTCAGTGGGTGATCTCTTCTCCCTAGAGAAGAGTTATAGTATCATCCGTATGTTACTGTCCAAATAAATAACGACCCCCTCCTCCTATTTGGCACTCTCCCTCGTAAACGGTAGGTACTGGGTTCAATCCCATGCCGGGTCATACCAAAGACTTGAAAAATGGAACTTGTTGCTTCCTCGCTTACACTCACCATTAAGAGGATAGAACAAGAACTGGTTCGTTCGGTGTCAGTATAATGTGACTGAGTGGGGTGTCAGTGTGACAGCACAAAGACATGGCAGCATTAGATCTGCTCTAGTACAAGTAGGTACCCCCACCCTCCCTCACTCTTCCCTTCCCCGTCGTGTTATAGCTGGAAAAATGTTGAAAGCGACGTTAAATCCTATTCACTGACTCACTCGCCCAACACACACACAGCACCCCATGAAACGAAGCGTGTTCGACAATATATATGCTTTTCAGAGACGGTATTAACTTCTCATAAACATGAATAATTAATATTATTATATTCATTAGAGTGTGTCCTTGTATATATTGTAATGAGATCAAACTGCATATTCCCCGGTCACATGTGTGTATATTGCTCGCTAAATCTGCATATTCCACCTCGTCATTGAATGTATACCAGAGGGAGACAATTACAACAGATGACGTCACGTTGGATGCGCTCGCGCTGTATACAGCGGAACACAGATCAGATCCCCGAGCTGATTTTATTTGAAAAATACAGCAGAAATAAACATCCTCTTTCCCCTCTAATTATAAGTAGCCCTAGGATCGTACTCAAGAAAATTGTTGAAGTAACAATCAACCGACATCGAACAACTATACGTGCGTTGCGAGATGTACACGACAGTAGTGAAGCTCTGAATCAGTGGAATCTCGTATCATAAATCGTGTGGCACGCGTTTGCCCATTTAAGAAACCAACTCCGCGGAGTTGCATATAATAATAGCATTATTGACTTAAAGGATTTGTGAACAGTTCCATGTTTGTTGCTAAAATATTTCAGTCATTCATAATATCAATAAGTAAACCCGGAATAAATGGTTTGGGTCGGTAAATATTAAGAAAAATGAAATTTATTTGCCTGGTACACGTATCTGGATGGTAGAACCGAAATTTAATGAGCTGCCGTGTCACATGACCGTTTGACGTCATACACGACGATGAGCGAATTCTGACAGCTCACTACAAGTTCAACATGACTGACGAATACTGTAATCAGTAATTTGTCTGCAAGCCTTAGATTTCCCAAATTTGCCCAGACTGACACTACGGTACTGACAACAAAAACGGCACCAGTGATAAATACCCATCGGTCTTAAGAGTGGATTTATCATTTACAGATAAACAACAATTTAATTGTTGTTGTTGTTGTTGTTGTTATACCACGATACTGGTTCAGGTTGGTATGTTTGTTATATTCAGGTTGGTGCAAAAAATAATGTTTACCTCTCTGCGTCTACGCTTTTCATAAGCACCGTGTCGAGACGGTGATGCAGGCTAAGAAAAAGAAAAATTTCCATACTTATTCAATCTGTGAGAAAATGAATATAAAAAGTACATCCAGACAAGAAAATCTTCATACACGCAATCGCCGACAAGTTCAGAAAATTTGGCATTCTCCTACTCAATGATGCTTTTTCTAACCACTCTTGACTATAAAACAAGATACTGTCATACTCACAGTGTTATTTTAAATGCTAAACAATCACGGTTTCACAGAAATGCCGAATTATTTTTTGAGTTTATATGGATGGGAAAGAAAAACTATAAATCTAGAAAACGAGCCGATGAACCGATGTTGTTTACAGTTTCATTGAATTCGTATGTCGTGTAAAATGTGTGCTGATTGGTTGAATAACGGTTGGGCGGAGCCAATATGTACCGTTCAGCCAATCAAATTTACGATTACTTGTACTCGGAGAAATTCAGATTTGGGATGAAAGTTTATCGTGCGACGGGATCGAGATATCGTATCGCTTTCCCATCCATACCGACAAAAGGAAAACACGCCAGGTTTTGATTCTTTGTAACCATAATCAGATATGTTATAAGAGTTTTGTGCAAAACTTTCAGTCGTTCCTGTTTCGTTTTGTTGATAAAGATCGACGAAGAAGGTACGTCTGACATGTTCAAAAAACTCTTCCCAAATTGCCGTAATTTTATTCAGTTCTCATGCCGATAATTGATCAAGTAAGGTGGATGTAAAAATATGGATATATCACCTAAATAGCATATGTATCATCCACAATTTGGAAATTCGTTGTTTTCGGTGATTTTAAAATGTGGATACAAACACCCTGTGCACGGTAAAATGTTCGCTACACACGGTAACCTGTTTTTTAGGAATGAACCCTTTTCGTTTTATAATATGAATCCATTGTTTCCGGGTCGGCGGGGAAGGAAAAGAAGGTTATTCCAGACCCCTTCTTCCCAATATTTGTACAGCCGAAGGCCATTGTGATGCAGACAATAGATAACATCAGGCTGACTGCACTTCGTCAAGCTGACTGGTGTCGGTTATGACGTCACAGCCGGAAATTGCCGACTGTTGACAGAAAATATGCATAATTTCTCCGAATGGAAATGGTACTCTTAATAGTCGAATTTTAAATATTTCAAAATCTTTTACATGTCAATTACGGTGCTAACCGTGCATTTATTAGACGTTTTATAGCACAGTTATGTGAAATCAACACGCGTCAAGTGTAGGTGTTCATTGAGAGATTCCATTTCACAAGTCGGGCGAGGGCCGTCTGCTTTCATACAAGTAACAATCGAGTAAAACAAACAAACAAATTGCAAGATGAAATCTCTTTATCAAGTTTAACTGTTGTTACAATAGTGAAATTGATTAACAAATCGACACACATAGACATATATCCACGTAATTTCCAAACAGCAGACTCAGCTGACAATATTGGCACGATGCCAACCGAGACGGGAGTATCGTACCAATATCAGTGGACGAGTTGTTTCAACAAAGGGGAGAAAGGATGTCAAAGTTTACCATATTATTTCAACCTTTCATTACAATCTTTTTTGATGATCAATTTGAGTAGTGCAATAGAAAAGAAATAATGTTTTCACAGTCGTGCTCAATGGCTATTTTACGCACAGTTAGTACGAGAAACTTCATGAATTTCAGGGCGCGGGCTTCGCCCTTGCCCTAAAATATAAACTTTCCCAAACTAATTGTGCATAAAATAGCCATTGAGCACGCCCACACTGAAAAAATAATTCCTTAAAATTTCAGGAATACTCCCCGACTATTACACCAGCGGAATATTCCTTAAAATTCAATAAGGAACATTCCGTAGCATGTTAAGGAAATTCCTTAACATGGTAAGGAATATTCTTTAGTTATGTTGAGGAATATTCCGCTGGTGTAATAGTCGCATGAAAGAATTATTTCTCAAATAAAAAAATAATGAGTGGTCATGTTTTCCTCTCATTGCAGATTCTTTCACGATGGCACTGAAACTCGTTTTGCAGTGCACATTTCTGCTGCTGTTGTCGTGGATATGCACGGTGCAGAATAAAACAAAGAGTAAAGTACCTACCAGGATAGACACCGGAACGCAACAAGTTATCACAAGTACTGCCACTAACGCCGGAGAAAAAATCCTAGAATTCGCTAAGAAATTTGTGGATCCGACACGCAAGTTGTTTGACAATTTGGACAAATTGTCAGGGCTTGTTGGAGCGTTCGGTGGGTTTTTGTCATTTATCATGGTATTCTTGCCTCAAAGCGAATCCGCAGAACTACGATTAATGAAAGCGGAGTTCTTTAAAGTTAATACGAAACTCGACCAAATCACCGACGAATTAGACCAAATGGCGGATGTCATTACACTGGAGGCTCAACGATCTAGTTACATCACAGCGGCCTCGAAGATAAAAACTGGATACGAGCAAATGCAGATATTCATCAATCAGATCGCTGATGCGGACAGCTGCCAGACTGTGGAAGAGTGTTATCGCGAACGATTGAGGACGGCGGAACATTATATAAGTTACTTCAACATTAAGGAGTACATCAATCAAATCCTCGACGGAGCTGTGGGTATTGCTGTATTTGGTGATTCATTACTGAAATTGTACCAAAAAACTTACAAATGCGATGTTGGCAAAATCGACCACTTTGCAGGTGGCGTGTTGAAGTGGGCTTTCCAAGCGCAGCAGGTGATTTTGCTTCATGAAAAACTGACCGGTACCAACGCTACTGTTCTGTCGAGCATGGACGACTGGCTGAATAAGGTCAACAAGCTACGACGAGAAACCATTCGAGCTAAAAATGAATGCTATGACAACATGCAAGATAGGATGATAAAAGATATCACAGAAACAAAATACGAAGTAGACTATGAGACTAACCTAGGAGCTGCTGAAGCTCTCAAGCAAGACATGGAGTTAAAATATCCCTGGCTCTATTGGGTTGTGATTGCGTTTGCACATACACCTGATTCAGATCAACATTTTGTTCAGACGAACACGGAAGGTGACTTTTGGCATATCCCGTCCAGCGATGAGGCCCCGAGGACTATCATAGCTGCACCACAAAATAAAGGATATTATTTCCTTCAACGGACAAAATTTGCGACGGCAGTGAATGAAATTCTTGCCGCGCACATTGTGATGAACCCGACGATGACTGAGACGATACATGATAAACTAGTGGAGGGGTTGAAAATACGTGCGGTTTGGCGCGAACTGAAATCATTAGTAGTACTTGAACTGGAGGACACCGACGACCTACAGGTGGCTATTGATGATGATCACCATTTGTTTTGGTCCAACCAAGATGTCGAAGTGCTTGAAGTAAGCCCCCCAGGCATGTCTCCACCGCTGGCACTACGAACAACCTTTCGCATTATTGCCATATTCCGATCCGACGAAGAGAATAACTTTGGCGGTTGCGTGAAGGCCTGCGATGCTGGGACTTGTATAAAGTATCCGTATTCCACAGAGTTATACTGCGAATGCGAGGACTTTTACCATGGCGAATTCTGTGAATCCCACATGGATTTTCAGTTGGCATTGGACATGGAAAACATACTACAGGTAACGTTCCGGATCCCCCAACTCACAGATGTCTATTTTCAAATCGAAGACCTAGGAGCGTATCTTGGTACCTCCATTGATCGGATGTTGATCGCCGCCGAAGACCTAGGAAAGCAGGTTAAACGGTCTTACGATCAACTGTCCGATGCCATATCAGGCGGGTTCGCATGGTTAGAATTGGTCACATTATATGGTGAACACATCATGAATCTGAAATATTATATGGTCACCACCAACCCTGAAGATCACCAATTAACCACTCGGGAATTGGCCGGTGCCGTCCACCGATCGCTCTTTGAAATCAATAATCTGATCTTAGGCGCTAGAGTGCTTGGTCACAAGTCCTTAATTTTGACGAAGATAGAAGCGAACAGCGCCACAGCCTGCACGACAGATTATAAAAATGCCATTTCCGCCACGTGGAAGCAATTCGTTCTGATGCAGCATCAAGGCTATATATTCCTCGCCCAGTTAAAGCATACCCTCGGACAATCATCTCACGACGTTTATGATGATTATGTTGAGGTAATAAATAACCAGATCGATTTTCTCCAAAGTAAAACATGTGAACTGGAAATTCCCTATTCAACGAATGTGAACTGTACTGGCGGCTTCTATCTTGATAGAGAAATGACTATTACGACCCAATGTCTGCCTGACCACTTCGTATACGGTAGCTTGGTGGCGAAATGTCCCCCGGAAAACCAGTCAGGATGCAGACCATGCGGCTGCAGTCTCACCGGATCGAACAGCAGTGAATGCAGTGATCTGGACGGACAGTGTGTATGTACGAACCCCTACAAGGGAACGACATGTGAAGATCTAGACTGTGTATATGATCAGTGGCAACCGTGGTCAGACTGTGTTGATTGTGGACCGGGGACGAAACACAGAACTCGCATAGCTGTCACAAAAGAGGGATCAGGCGATGACTGTGTCGGACCTGTCTCTGAATCAGCCGATTGTTTCCTAGGCTGCTGTATTGGCAATTTCGAATGCGAGGATTCGGTGTGTTACTCCGAGTCCATGAGGTGTGACTATTTCCTGGATTGTGCTGCGAAGTCTGAAGAAGCGGACTGTCATGACGTATGCCACTCTGAGGACTTCGTTAAAGAAGGCGGACAGGGGTAAAATGTATTATCTGAAAGATCATAAAGTAGATGCCGCCCTAACACGTGGCTTTATAACGGAATTCGGGCTGGAAACTTGGCACGAGTGGATAAAATATAATTATAGATATTGTATTCCTCCGAGAAGACTCTGTGTTGACAATCACCGATCCACTTTGTTCTCTGCTGATGGCGGTGGTAACATGTTATACCTCGATCGCCACAATGTCAAATGCGGGACAAGTAGCTTTATCAGCTATTTTAAACTGGAACGAAATCCCGATAACACTCAAGTCAGATATGCATACTTTTGCTGCGATGTACCATACTCAACCAGGTACTGGGATAGGGTTGACTGTATAGAGGGCAGTACCGCTGAAACAAGTGATGGCGGGGGTAATGTCGCGTATTTGGACAGACAGAGGGTGGCCTGTCCTCAGGATTACTATTTGAATCAATTCCAACTTCAGCGAAACGTGAACGCGAAAACGATATACTACAGCTACAAGTGTTGTGGCTTCAGGGGGGGGTGGTAAAGCATGTTCGTCCGAAATATCATTTGATATCTTATTACAACTATTTAACTTGTCGATTTGAGGGTTTCGGTTGTGCAAGGCATCTAATTTTTTATATTCTAGTTAGATCATGGGAAACAAAAACCAAGTCGGTCGCATAGATCGGACATTCTGAAGAGTTTATTTATCTGCGAAAACCCTTGTCAAGGGAATGAAGTTGTCTTCTGTGTGCCGAAATCTGCTTTTTCTATATAATACAGTGTAAAACTCATGCGATAATATCCGATTCTCTGAAATATGTCATCCCACTCACATATGTGGCATGGGCTCGTGTGACGCAGGTTGCCAGTCACGACGCTTGACACGTGCTGCAGGCATGATGCGCTTCACGTTTCGGTCGGTGTGTCATTCGTATTCCTTGATAAAATATTGATTAAAGTAATGATTTAAATTATTTGGGAAAGAGAATCCCATATTAACTTAATCATGGGATGAAAATGGCGGCTCGGTTGGGATACGTTGTTTTTCTCTCTAGTGGGAATTCAAGTTAGAGGAGATCCTCTTATTCTCTATTTCACAATGAGAGAGATGGGACCGGAGAGATAATCTGAAGATTGATTTAACACGATCCTTTATCTGGGTACATTTTAGATATAAGATTTTCACAAAATAAGATGGAATGGTTCATATGTTTGTCGATTTCTTCTTATCTTCACCGCATGGCTGATCTTCACCGCACGGAGACATTTGAAAGCCTCGGTTGATCATTTTCAAATTCTTTATGGCTAATGCTTGAGCTTATCATCTTCATTTAATCAAGCCAATTTCTACGTTCCCACTTCGAAACTGCCGTGATTTATCTGACCACATTCAGTATTAAAGATCCGAGGTGTAAATTTCATCTACGAACGAGAGATGAACCAATCAAAACCTGCACGCCGATTGTGTGCAGAGTGACATCTTCAAGTAGGCCGTCATTCCTCACAATATGGTCGTAGTGTTGGCCCAATATATAGGTCAGCCAATCAATAACTTTTCTATGACACATTTCGAAATTCAATTGGTTTCGTGGTCAGTGGCGACTCGTGTCTATTTATAAGTTCTTTGGACATTGAAGTGGGCCATATATATCCAGGGGAGCTCGAAGTGGGAACGTGGCTTGATAAAATGAGGTTGGAGCTTAGACTCTGTGGTGGAAACAAAAACTTGCTCTGTTGACAATTTTATCCTGGCGAGGGGTAAACAGGTTAGGGGAATCCCGCTATCTAAAATGGAGGTAAAAAGGGTCGTTTTCGCTGAATGAATCAGTTCACATAATGAATTCAGCAAAATTCTCTTGAGGCGCATACAGACATATCTATCCGCATCAAATGGGAGTAAAAAGGTAAATTGTCATCTATCTAATTTGCATAATAATAGGCCAAACATCCTTCGCGCTGTTCAAACAACACTGGCTGGTTCTTCACATAGCAAATTAATTTTATGACATGGAACACTAGATAAATCAATGCGCCTGAAATTTTGATGCATTGGTTAAGAAGGAATCAAAAGTTATTGAGCAAAAACTTTCTGTCTGTACTTTTTTTTCTCGCTGATAGAGCGAACCTTCAGTGGTAGTTTCAATGGATCCTTGTGAAAGCTGGGCGGAGCAGACTCCTACGTCGGGAGCGAGGTTGCATTCTGTGGACGGCTTGTTGCACACGTCCTCGTTGTGGTTGGCGAAGATATTGAGCCTGCATGTTGGTTTGTCTGTTTGAAAATTTGTTTGCACTTATAAATGAATGCAAATTTCGGATTCTCATATACGTGCAACATACATTTAACATACATGTTAAATGTATAATTTTCTGTTGTGCTGATCATGGAACCTTCAATGACAGATTCAGTCGCGACTTCAATGTGTGGAGTAGGATACTATACTACATGCTCGAGTATTTACATTCTATGAATGACTTTATTATTTCTGCATAGACAGGAAGTATTCTGCAAGCAAAGCGTATTTCCAATATCCGATATCGTTCACTGTTGGTGTCGAAATACTTAGTAATGATTGGTTGACGGTCATGACCTCTATGCCTTTTGCTTCTGATAAAGCGACCATCATCATCCATTTTGGCACAGGAAGTGAAGTGACCTTGCGGTATGGAATAAACACATCTAGACGCGCGAGGAAAATATCACGTTACAAGACGCAGCGGAAGTTACGCGAAAACAGCACTTGCATGCAACACCATTTTGGTGTTTCAACCTGTCGGGTTGTAGTTGTTACCTGTTTTCAGGGAAAAGTTGGAGGTTGAATGTTTTTCTAAATTTCATTTTTATTTCATCAGGATAAGAGAAGATGAGCCATGAAAAAAGCGGGGGGTCACCATACATGTTTAAAATATATGGCAGCCAAGTATAAAGCCATAACACTGAAAATATTAGCGGTATGTGACAGATAAACTCAGCCGTTCCAGTCCTATTTCCAGGAAGGGGGGGAATCAGGGTGAGGGTAGGGAAGATTATTGGAGGTTCATTTATGAGCCATTTACAAGTTTTCTTGTTGTTGAAAATGACTTAAAAATGGTTTTGTTGTGTCTTTTTTATCTCATTTTGAGATATGTAGGTATTTTTGTTAGGAAATACAGCTTATTTTGGAAAATTCGACAAATTACCATGTTGTAGCCCCATAAGAGCAGGGGAATGAACGTGCTCTGCTCCCATAAATCGCTTAGCAAGAATATGATGTCACTTCCGCAATGCTACACAAGACGAGTCTTTATTTCAGTTGAACTATTTCTGAATGATACATAAAAAAAACTTTAAAAAAAACACGTTTCAAGGATTTCGTTAGGCAGAGTTACTTCCCTTCATCACCCCTGAAATATACATTATGGAACAGGGTCTGGATCTAGTCCACCACAACGCAAGTAACTGTCATGTGGTTTGTGCAGCAGACAATTTCACAAGCGTCGTCGTTCCCACGCAGGTCCGTTCAATGTTGGCCAAATATTGGTGTGTCTCATTTTGTTGGTGAGAACTCCAGGAACATATTCAGCAGTTTGAGTATGCTTCTCAATTTTTCATCTCGCAAAAATTAGACCCTTTTCAGAGGTCGATATTCTCCATTAGAATTTAAGCCCCCCAACAGCAATGGAACTGTACAGCCAAAGTAAAACACCTTCAAGTGAAAGAAAAGTTTGTATTGGACATGGGCAATAACTCTCCATTCTTCCCTGTGGATAACAAGCGCGCGAAATCTCGCGCGATTTATCGTGAGACTACTGAAAATGCAATTCATTCAAGATTTTGTGTCAGCAATATTTCAAAAAGCGATGGACCAACAAATTCGAAAGTTCAACAGGGGGACTCCATTCAACAATTACGAGAGAGAGAGAGAGAGAATTAGGGTTTAACGTCAACAATTACGATGCGACTTTAAGGGTTTACATGTCAAACCTTACCATCGCACCGGACAAAATATTGACATCGTCGACCTTAATATCGCAAAGTCGGTAGAAAGTTTCCAGGGGGTCAAACTGCTCTTGGGCTATTATCATCATCATGCTGTACGTCCGAACATCTGTTACTCCGACTGCCTTTTTCCTATTATATGCATATTTACACACGCATGCATGTGATCACTTAATAGAAGCTTATGTTTCAGTAGCGAGATTGACACATTTTTGTCTAGGTTGGGTGAACGTGTCTCGCCTTCACAAACATATAGCCTACAGTTTATTCATATTATGAATCCAAAGACGGAACTTGACCAGGAGGCCCTCTTGGTCGACCTTCAAACCTACCAAACTTTCTACTCTGTCTCCGGAGCCACAACAAAGGAGGTGTTCGGTTTGACCGTATTTTTTTCTTTAGTGTGTTGTGTTTAAAACGGAAAATATAATTTCCTTTCGTTTACTTTAAAAGTTATTAGCTTGAGAGAGAAAATACTGGATTTTCATATTCCCAATTTTCACCTAGAAGAGATTTGTCCAAAAAATATTACGAGTATTAGAAAATAAGCATTTGTTTGTTTTTGCAATTTTTGGCGATATTCTTGAAGGGAATTCAATATCATGAAAATATGACACCTTTAACCAAAACGAGTCTTACATATCGAAATGCGGTGGGTTTGATCCAAAATCATACTGAAGAATCGTTTTGGTTAAAGGTGTCATATTTTCATGATATTGAAATATGCCAAAACGCTTGTAATACTCTGAAAGGTTGTAGTTCACCGCCATTCGGCACAGGATTCCTCACTTTGAAAATTGTAACAGCTGCTTAGCCGAATGGTTAAAGTGTCGGACTACAGATTAAAAGAAAACCAACATTTTGGTTCGAATCCCCAAATCCCCGAAAACAAAATTCTTCATTTTTTCCTTTTTCTCCCACCTTCATCATTTTGGACTTTAAAGTGAAATAAAGACAGCGAACCCCTAACGCACATAATCCCTTATTTTATTATAATTCGTCAATAGAATTGCACACAAACAACTCCACACACAGTCAGTATTTGAATATTCTGACGATCCAGCAGAGCAAAAAATTAATTGTTACACATATATAATTTCGTCTTAGGGCAGCGGAAAGTTGTAACTATGAATTGAAAAGTTATAAGGTTAAACTTGTCTTATATCAAGGCCTTTATTAAGAAAATTACCCTTAACAAGTGGTGACGCTCGCTTTCCCAGTTGATTATGTATGTGCCAGTATGTGCCAACCGTATGAGAATATGAACCAGAATTTCCCATTTGACTGGCCTCGCCTGTCTGACAAAGAGTTGGGGAATACCTGAGCATTACATCACAATTTACCGGCCGGCTCGGAGCAAGACAATAGAGCAGCAGAGAGCGACTCTGAAGGGAACAAGCGCTGGATGAGCGCAAAGACCTCCGTCGAGGCAACAGGGTCCGTAGCGTAATACATCACTGAATAACATACGGCCAGATGCCAAGCTCAATTTTGCATTTGTTGGACGTTAGCTTCATCAATGGTAATTAATCTGGGATTGAGGGTTCCTCACTAGCATGTCCAGACAGGGATGTGAAAGTCACATTCACAGCAAATAATTTTTGTTTGATTTGACGTGCTTGAAATATTGGGGTATGGAATAGAGTATATTGATGGAAAACCTGGAAAAGTGCTTTGAGACATTAGGCCCCATCCCACCCACACCTCCCCATGAGAGGATCCCCTCACCCAAATCAACACGTTAGCGACAGAAATGAGACCCTGTGTGCCTAGTTGTACCAACTTGCTTGTGACTTTGTGCTATAGGCCCAACACAGCAACACTTCATATTTTGTATGTGTACAGTATAGCATCATCATTGATGAGAGAATGCTCTTCAAAACACACCTGATTTTACCGACACTTCGTTCTGATCTGTCTCAACATCATATGATGAGGATTCAATGCGCTCGGTATAATTTTGTATACTCGTGTTACAGGTCACCTTCGCCTTCACCTTACTGTATCAATGACCATGGACTTGTACATGTATCACATTCACATTGAATGGTGATGGCTGATGAGAATATTGCCCCTATGGAACAAATGACTGGATTCCATGCAGCAAATATTTATTGTGTAACAGTGAGAAGAAAATTAATTGTATAAACATTCCAAGCCTCATTGAACACAAGCCGCACCATACTTGATATGAATATAACGCGCGTACATTAGCTCGCTTGGACGTCGCTTAGTTAAATATGGACAGACTCGCAAAAATCTCAAAATTTTCAAAAGCCACAAAAATGCCCTCCGCTTGTACAGAGTAAGTAAAAATACTTATGTACAACTTGATGTTTAGAAATGACTGTGTTGAGCGGTTCTATTCCCAACTTCTCTTTTATTCTATGTCATAGAGGGCAGGGTTTGGTAGATAATTAAAAACTGTATTAACTCGGCTTCACATTTTAGAGAATGACTTTAATTGAGCCAAAGATGAAAGAGAAATACACTTATAAAAAATCGATTTAAAAAAATATATGTTTATATCAATTTCCATAATTTATTGAAAAAAACTATACGTAGACTTCGACCACCCAATATCACACAGGCCAGGCAACTGTGAGAACAAGTGAAAGATACCCATCGAGTTGAGCGGATTTGCAGATAAACAACAACAAAAAATTGCACTTTGTGCCTCACGAGGCCCTTCTCCATAGAGTGCATGCCAGTTATTTTTCTAGACTACAACAACAACAGTTTTTGCCTGTATCACAGTCCGAGCTTCCGATTACCCTTCAACCTTACCCAGACGACGGATAATTTTTGACAGATTGTCCGGCTAGGTTGTTGATCGGATTCACAGATCATGAATTCCACCGTGCCGGAATCACCGTTGGGAAGACTTTTTCTTTATTCAAAGTCATGTACTCGGAAGTTCCGTGGTCATATCCATGTAGTTTCAAGTTTAGTTTGCTATTCTATATGACATCTGTTTACGGATCCATGAAAAATCTACAGATGATCCAGCATTTTCAGTAAATCATGCTTCGAAATGTTCGTGACGGAATCACCTGAAACGGACATGACTCTTGACTAGTGTTGCTTGTCTATTTTTTTGCTGCTCTGTTTCAATCTGACTATTCTTATATGACATCTCTTACTAACATACAGTACCCAAGGATGATAAGATTTTTTTCATCGTGAGAAAAACGCGACTGGATCATCCCAGGGGTTAAATCTAGTCCGTGACGGAATCGACAAAAAATCGTGATGGAATCACGAGTGCGCTTTTTAAATCTTATCGGTAAAAGTGCTTTATTAATTACACATTTTCTTCAAAAAAATATTCCTAGAGTGAATTTATCTCTTCTACTTAGAAAATTAAAACTCTGACATCTTATTTTTACTAAGGTATACAGCTCCCGCCACATGCATATCTTTTCTGCAGATGTTTCAAAATAGTATAGTTTTCAGTAAAGTGCAATTTTTCTTCTTTGGCAATTTAGAATTTCCCGAGTTCTTCATGTTAAAAAATTGCGGGGAAAATATTTCGCTATTAAAACACATCTTCTCTATTATTGGCTTGTTCCCGGGGATCATAGGAAGCGAATAGAACAAACAACATGCTAATATAGGGTCTACGACAGAATGTGGAGTGAATTTTATGCGAAAAAGGGCTGTTTAGCAATGTCCGCTTTTCCTTGGAATTCATGAGCGCACGATTGAAGTATCATGGGAAGATATATATTTCCAGTCGCTATCTCCCCCCCCATCTTCAAACAAAAGGAAAAGAAAAAGCCGAGAGAGCGCCTCGTGAGGCAGAGTTATTTTTCCAGACTACAACAACAACAGTTTTTGCCTGTATCACAGTTCGAGCTTCCGATGACCCTTCAACCTTACCCAGATAACACAGATTCACAGATAACGATTGAAGCATGGGAAGATATATTTTTTCAGTCGCTATCTCCCCAACCCTCACCCCCCAACTAAAAAAAAAAGAAAAGAAAAAGCCGAGAGAGTTCTTCGGAGTTTTACGTTTTTGACCTCTGACTTTGAATTTGACTTCTCACTTCCGACTCGCATCCTGGTGAATGACACTCGTCCTTTATCTTTTTGCCGATTCAGAGATTCTCGAGGAAGTTTCCAATTATACTATCTGGAATGCGAGTTTTTCTTTCGTGAAAATTTACTTTTTATGAAAGCGCAGGTTTGTCTTCGTCGCATGCAAGACGGTACATCTTCGGAAAATTTATGACCTATTCCAAGGCTCTTTAGCGTGACATGTTCATGATCAGGTCAGGGGATTTGCAGCATTTCTGTTCTTCATTCAATACATAGTACTGTTCATACGCCCTATGATATGTACTTTTGTTGCTAACATTATGCAAGTTTTGTTGTTAAAAAAATAAAACTGAACGTACTTGTAGGCCTACTCGTTTGAAGCAGCAGACATTATAAATTTAGTTGACCTAGATTCTGCATTGAAGATCAACCATTGAAACGCGGAAAACAACGAATTACGTCAATTATACAGTATTTTCGCCTTCATGTTGTCTGATCGTACTAGTCTTGTTTATATGATGATGCTAAACAATAATGATCTTGTGAACTTTGGGATAGGCCTAGGTCATAAATTTTCTGAAGATGTACCATTTTGCTCGTCGCAATACGGCCATCTGTACCAGCGCGAAGCGAATTTAGTACCCTCGAATAAAGAGACCCGGTGGAAGCGCTGCAAAGGATACACACCTTTTGTGACGTAAGCATTCATTTGTGTCCAAAGAAAAGATTCAAGATTTCGTCGGGAACCATGACGATCCCTATTGGAAATACTATGAGTCGTGGGTTTCCCATATGACAATTATTTGGCGGGAGATTTCACGTTGCGCTCCTAGACCTCCGTCTGATCGACGGAGGTAAAAATATCCATCTAAAGCGAACACCTCCTTTGCAAGACCGTAGACAAGGTGGAGGGGGGGGGGGGCTTGGGGGGCTCCCCAAAATATTGACGTCCGGCAAAAAAAAAAGAACAGAAAAAAAAGAAAAAAGGGAGAATAAAAGGAAAGAAAGAAAGAAAGAGTGAAACAGAAAGCAAACATAGCAGAGAAGTAAATGTTTAGCTTGTCACATATCTTTATCAATTGTTGCATATTGCAGGGGAAGTAAAGTTATCATCAACAATGGTTACCAGAAGGGCCAGACTAATTGCAATCGGTCAGAGAACAACGCAATAATCTGGGTACCTTATAACGCACGAGGCCTGGGCCCTTTGTACCCCCTCTCTCCCTCTCCTCTCCCCCAACACAATAAATATCTGTTTTACTCGTTATCGCAATAAAATTTAAGAAATCTAAGATGGTCGCAATAATGGTTTCACAGTGACGTCATGTTCTAAAAATTCATTTGTGGAATCTATTTTTCTTTCAGATTTTCCATATTTTATTATATTACAATTTTCCGCCCATAAATAAATTAGAAAATAATTATCTGATGTGGAATAAAATAAAGTTGCGCACTTGGGGAAAAGGTGAAAACTTTGAAGAAAAACGACGAAAACGCAACTTTTCAGGCACACCCTCATGACCCCTATATTTAGTTTATCTACTCTCTAAAAAAATTGAGTGAAATTTCACTCAAGTAAGAGTGGAAATTCATCCCACTTAATTTTCACTCAATTTCTGTTACTTTTCACTGAACTTGAGTTAAATGCACTCAACTTGAGTGAAATTCACTCAAGCATAAAAGTGGAAATTCATCCCACTCAAGTTGAGTGAACTTGAGTGATTTTAACTCAAGTTGAGTGAAAAGTGAACAGGTACATTTCACTCAAACTTGAGTGAAACAGTTCACTCAAGTTTTTTTAGAGAGTTATATGATACTCTGATCGGAGAAGTATGTAAATAGACTCAAAATGATCCCAACAAGATTTGCGATAACGTTATGCAGTGTCAACTCTTATATTTTGTCATTTTGGAGATAGTTTGGCAGAGGAGCTAATCTCAGACGTAGAATGGTTAACTATTAGATAAGGCTGCTACACCGCCTACTTTAATTATTTCTCCATTTGTTTGGCTTTGTAATATTCTGAGACCTACTGAAAATGAATGTTCTGATGAGAGGCCTCCTCGATTGTACCTTATTTACAGTCTAGTTTTCAGTTTGATCATCATGAAAGTAAAATAAAATCAACAACATCTATAGAGAGTTGTTATCGCGAGGGTGTTAATTTTTAGTATCTTTTGGCAGGCTCGTTTTTGTCTATAGAGGGTTTAACAAGGTAAAAGGGTTTTTTTTATCTAGAGGGTGTTAATTTTCAGTATATATTTTGTGGGATTTTACGAAAATAAATGTATTTAGAGGTGTTAACTTTCACAAATTTACTGGAATTAAACAAAATGTAGGTGTTATTATGTAACCGGTGATATTTACGATCGGATTGGTAGGTTTAACATACTAAAGAGGTGTTATTATTTAGGGGGTTACTTCCCTTGGTATAAAACACTGGCAGATGGCGCTTTATATGGTTGCATTTACAAAAAAAAATGTTTTTATCAAGAGGGTATTATTTTCAGTATGTTTGGTGAGATTTTAAAAAAAATATGTGCTTTTATCATGTTTGGTGAGATACAACAGAATGAAACTTTTATTATCTAGGGTGCGCTGTAATTTTCATTATATATCTTAGGATTATACAAAAAGATACTTTATCTAGAGGGAGTTATTTTGAATAATTTTGGTGGAATTGTACACACAAAGAAAACGTTTTCATATATTTGTGAAAACAAAAAAAAATTCTAGAGAGAGGGTTAATTTTCACATGTTCGTTAGGACTTCAGCAAAAACATATTCTTTGAGTCGAGGGTTATTTTCAATAGATACAATTTTTACCAAAAAATAAATTTTTTATTTGGAGTGTCTTATTTTCAGCATGTTTGTTAGAATTATGCAGAAGAAAAGTCGATTTACTTAGACGGTGTTAATTCTCAATACATATTTGTATAATTTTCCGTGTATCATTTTCAATATGTTTGTGGAATTTGACCAAGAAAATATGCTTTTGATCTAGACAGGTGTTGATATGTTTGGTAGAATTCTGCACATAAAAAAATGTTTTATCTAAACGGTGTTTTCAATATATATTTATATAATTTTCAGTGTATTATTTTCAATATATATTTGGTGAAATTTGACCAAAAGAATGTGCTGTTATCTAGAGGGTGTTAATTTTCATTATGTTCGGTAGGATTTAACAATGCAAAGTGTCGTTATCTAGAGGGTGTTCTATTCTGTATGTTTGAAGGACTTAACCAAAAGAAAGTGTTTTATCTTCAGGGTGTTCTTTGATGTATATTTGGTGGTATTTAAAAAAAATCTTATTACCTAGACGACTAGTATGTCCATTCTCAGTATGTTTAGTAGGGTTGTAGGACATGAAATTTGGTTGGTTGAATATCATAATAAGAGGTGGTTTTATTTAGAGGGTGTTAATTTTCACATGATTGTTGGAATTTGAGAGAATAAAATGTTATATAATTTATGTAAAGTCATTTTCGGTATGTCTGATTTTACGAAAATATGTTTTTATCCAGAGGGTGGTAATTTTCAGTTTATATTTGGTAGGATTTGCAAAAGAAAATGTGGTTTTATCTAAATAACTCACTCTCTAAAAAAAAGTTGAGTGAAATTTCATACAAGTAAGAGTGAAAATTCATCCCACTCAAAACTTGAGTGAGATTTTCACTCAACTTGAGTTATTTTTCACTCAACTTGAGTTAAATGCACTCAACTTGAGTGACATTCACTCAAGCATAAGAGTGGAGTGAAAAGTAACTCAAGTTGAGTGAAAAGTAACTTAAGTTTGAGTGAACAGGTACATTTCACTCAAACTTGAGTGGAACAGTCCACTCAAGTGTTTTTATATATACATATTCACATGTTTGGTAGGATTGAGTTAAGTTATTTATATACAGCGTGTTAATTTTCAGCATATTTGGTAGAAGTTTACCCCAAAATGTCGTTTTATCTAGAGAGTAATTTTTCAGTATGTTTGGTGAGATTTAGCAACATAAAAATGGTAATACGGTGTTATTTTTGCTTTGTTCACGTAGATTCAGCAAAAATAAACTGTTTTTTTTTTGGATAGCAAAATAAATAGGGATTTTTTTCTAGAGGATGTTCCTTTTCAGTATTTGGTAGTTTTCATTTTCAGTTTATATTTGGTAGGATATGCAGAAGAAAATGTCAATTTATCTAGATAGTTAATTTCCACATATTTGGTAAGATTTAATAACATGAAGTAAGTTATTACATAAAGTGAGTTAATTTTCAGCCTATATTTGATAGGATTTTACCCCAAAATGTGCTTTTATCTAGAGTGTATTATTTTCAGAAGATTTGGTTAGATTTAAAAAATAAAACTGTATTACGGTGTTATTCTAACTATATGTTTGGTGGATTTATCAAAATAAAAAAAAGTTTCACAGAGGGATTTATTGAATGTATATTTGGTGGAATAAAAAAAAATGTTATTATCTAGACCACTGGTATGAATATATATATGTTATGCTTGGTAATGCACTGTCAGAAAATATAGTCGCGCTGACAAGGTATTTCACGGAACAGACGTGACCGACCATGTTCTGTATAATGGTTCGGCTATGCAGAACGTTGTCGGTCACGTCTGTATTATGAATTCTTTGTTCACGCGACCATATTATTCTGGCAGAGTATTCTAGAACATTAAATGTTCTTTTATCTAGAGTGTATTAATTTTCAGTTTATTCGGTTAGAAATATCAGATTAATAAGAATCCGTAGGATTTTACCATATGAGAAGTATCATTTGGAGGATGTTGATTTTCAGAATATTTGGCAGGATTTAACGAAATGAAAAATGTTATTTGTGAGTAAAATGTCTGGTAGGATTTCACAAAATAACAACTCAGTATGTGAACTGACAAGAGAGATCATCTGGTGCATGAATTGGCCTTGTATGTATTTGAGACATTGCTCGCTTGAATTACCATGGTATTATCATCTATATGGAATTATTGTCAGTATGTTTCATAGGGTTTTACATTATTATCAAAAGTGTTTAATGTGTTATTGTCAAAGAAGCTGTTAATTTACTGAATATTTGGCAGGGTTTGAAAAAAGGTATCATTATAGAGAAAGGGTCAATTTAAGTTATTTTCGAAATCTTTTGCTAAAGCTCAAAAATATTATTGTGACCATTTGGTAGTCTGTTATTATCTAGAGGGTGTAAAATTTTAACCAGTTTTTTTTTTATCTAGAGGGTGTTATTTTCGGTATATTTGGTGGAAGTTTATCAAAATAAAAACTCGTATCGTCTTGATTGTATTAACTTCCAGAAAATTTATCAAAACAAAAGCTATCATTCGATCCGAGGGTGTTTTTTATGTATGTTTTGTTAGGAGTTAACGTATTCATTTGGTCATTTTAGAAAATGTTTGTTATTATATAGAGGATGTGTAATGTTCATTGGCTTTTTATCGGGAGGGTATTATTTCCGGGCGGTGATTTGTAGGATTTTACGAAATAGCGTGATGTCGATTTTTAAATATTTAATATGTATTACGGTTTAACCAAATGTGTTATCACATAGAGAGTGGTGGCTTTCAAAACATATAGGTATAGGAGTTCACAAAATGAAAGCAATTACTCAATCCGTGGGTGTTATATTCAATATGTTTAGCTAGAACTGAAAGAAAATCATATGGAAAATCAAAACTTCTATGAGATATATGTTGCTGCAATATTTTTGTGAACATTATTACAATTATTGATGAAAATAGTTCTACTGATTGCTGAGCTATTGCAGTTCAAATGTTATTTGGGTCTGGTGAAAATATATGCAAATTGGCTATGGTGATGTTACGCAGTGAACTGGAGATCATTAGATAGCATGTTTTCCTTTCTGTTAACATTGTGTTTACAGGTTCTTGGATATCACTTTTGCGACGTTCTTACCAATATTCCCAGATATATAGTTACGATAGCAACCGGTAACCAACGAAGTGTTTTACTCCAGGAAGTTAAAAATTTGAAGTGAGTTTTTAATGAATATTAATCGCTAGATATTTGTTACTGTATATTCAGTAATTAAGATTTTATAATACGCGCAATTTCCAAAATAAAGCCCTCGGTAACATGTTGCTATTGTAGCGGTTCTCCTAAACATAATTAGAATTTTCACAGAAAAAAATCAGACTTAAATAATGTGAATAATGCTATGAATAAGCAATAATGTAAGCCTGAAAGAGATTAGAACTAAAGCTCTGTAAATATTCCAGCATGAATGACGTGGCACGTTTTAGTGAGGTCTCGGCTCGCATCAGGTGCGGTTTGAAGTGCCAAAATGAAATAACAGTACATTATCTTGTCGTATGCTCTGAATACTTCTCAGCAACTGGGTCTTAGAGTTTTTTTAATAACAACATCTTGAAGTAACGTATTAGTTGTGCAAAATGATCTGTTTCGAGGGAAATAGTCAGTCCAGAACCAAGATCAGCTTTTCCCCCGAAATATTGGTCGTGTCAATGGTTAGTTGTTTCACAAAAGCGGTTTTGGTTCTAGACTGGATTCGTATATTTACAGAGAGGAAAAAGTTGTTTCACCTCGACAACAGACGATTTCTACTTCAAGATGCAGTTATCAAAAAATCCCATTATCCAATTATCGGGAAAATACTCAGACCATTTAAACTATCCAAAAAATTTCTTTCGAGCGTGATACGTCGTACTGGCACTCCAAAACGCACCTCGTGAGGGCCAATTTCTCACTAAACTGCGCAATGTCCTTTATCTCAATATCTTGAGTTCACTTAGTGACATCATCAGATAGCGCATTTGTATAACATCCCTGAATATCACATTTAGACTTCAAACTCCAGTATCTCTGCAACCGTTTGGAGTATCTACATCGGGTAACCGGTATCTCACTCAGAACCATCGACAATTAATTCTCCTGAAAAGACTCCATACCATTTGAGTTCCCCATTAAACTGTTATTGGGGCCATTTTATAAAATTGCGTCAGTTTCAAGATGGTAAAAATTGTAAATACCTTCTCTTTATGTCAATGTTAATACTA
This sequence comes from Hanleya hanleyi, assembly GCA_036873755.1. Lineage (NCBI taxonomy): Eukaryota > Metazoa > Mollusca > Polyplacophora > Lepidopleurida > Hanleyidae > Hanleya > Hanleya hanleyi. Next base: position 24,126 of record JAVTVY010009516.1, read on the forward strand.
CATAATCTGAACTTCTCCACGTAAGCGCAATTTAGTGCAAGAGATTTCCACCATCTATGAAGTGAACATAACACATTTTGAAATTTATAAAAAACAAATGTCGAATATATTAATAACTTTCAAGTCCAATAGAATGTATTGTTGTTAAAGTTCCTATGACTGCATAAAGGTTCTTTCGACTGTAACATAGCGTCATTTGAAGCTATCTGAAGTTGCTATACGTTACATTAGAAAGAAACATTATGCAGTCATATAGGCACTGTAACAACAAGTTCAATCGGACTTAAAATTTATCGATATATTTGACATTTGTATATTATAAAGGTGATGGTACGAGAAGGCGGTAATTTGACTTGTACGTGGTGCGGTTGAGACAGAAATAAACAAACTTTCCTCAAAATAATTGTGGTTTAATGTAATGGCAATATATGTATATGTGAAAGTTCTAGTTCGATTGCGTTATGATTATAGTTATAACATGGAATTGGAATTCGCAGTATGTGCAATTTCATGAAAAAAGGTCTAAATCGAGTCATGCAAACACAGATTTAGACAGGAGGATCCCTTTGGCCAAAACGCCATTTAACCTAGTGATATGCGGTGGCATTATATCACCACTACTGGAAAATCGTTTTGGTCCAATGGGTCCTTCGTGTCTAAATGTGTGTTTAAATGACTCGATTTAGACCCTTTTTTCACTAAATAGCTCATGCTGAGGATTTAAATTTCATGGCAAAATTATAGTCATAACACAATCGAGCTATAAATTTCACATATTGTGTACCTATATTTTCTTTTGTAGTTACCTTAAAAAACAATTATTTTTAGCACATTTTATTTTCTCGATTTCAGCCGTACCACGAGTATGTCAAAATGCCGCTTTATGTCTCCTTTCTATGTTCACTTGACCAAGCCCCCGGCAAGAGGATCGAAAGCTCGTGCACAAATTGCGTTGAGATAAGCTCAGAGTTTGTAGTACCGGTATTATTTAAGATTCAACGTATGAATCTAAAACAATATATGTTAATATTGTTTCAGTACGATTAGAATAAGTTTGGTGTTGTTTTAATATTTGCCCCCATCAAAAACAATGTTGTTTCCTGTGACTTTAAAGGTGAAGTGTAAATGTTTATAGATTCTCATCTTAATATTTTATATAGGTTGAATAATGATAGAAATAACGGTGTGTCCACTTCGCTGGATTTAAATTGAAGCTGTTTGACTGCTAGAAGCTTTTAAAAATTTTGTGCCCCAAGCCCAGCTGCATTCGGTCATCGCTTATCTTTCCTTGGTTGTGACGGCATGTCAGACCAGCCTCAATGACCGAAGACTCAACGTTACAAGTATTGATTGCAATACACCGAACAGAACAAAATTTAACTTCAACAACAGTTTTAAGCATTTAACGTGTGCAAACGTGAAGATATTACATGAATAAGCAAGTTTTAGTATACTAGTAATAATCATGCAGTCTTGAGTTCTGACATATAATATTGGAAGACTAACATTTGCTTGTATAGTTTGTGATGTCACAAGCCAGCGTCATACAACGGAAGATAAGCGGTGACGATTTCATTTCTGACATCGTCCGGGATTGAGATACCACTTTACAAGGTCAGAAGGTTACATTGTAACAAATCTCTGTTTGTTCAATGTTGCCATGTTTGGTTTATACTTGGTGTAAGAACGCACAAGACAAAGCCTACAATAGCCTGTCTGAGCTCAACAATGCGTCTAGACGTGACCCTTTTCAGCTGCACAAAAGCCTCAACAAAAGCCTCAACAATGCGTGCTTACACCAAGTATCGATCCGATGTTTCAGACATCCGTGATGTCATTCCTGACGTCAATAGAGGTACGACATTTTGTCAAGAAGAATCTGCCATCTTCTTTTCATGTAGAAATTTCTAGGGGTTTTTTCAAATCCTACAAGGCAGACTACTAGCCGAATATGGAGGTGCTGGTATGCAGTCATCGTGATTTTGTCGTAAAGTTACCAAATGACCACAAGTCTTGCATAAGTTTATAAGCACTGAACTAGTATTTTACACTTTGAAAGAGAAGAAAGAGATAAAACATCGGTATTGTTATATATAGAGCGAAGGAAAGATTCTTAGGGGCAGATAATAGATAATTTGCAGCGATCAGGCAAGAATGTGTGCAGCCGAGGATTGTCAGTTTGGGGGAATACCCAGTTCTTGTGGAAATGTATAGCATTGAATAAAACATATCGGATGTATTGTTGGAGTGTGCCTCATGTTTCAGTTTCTTTCTAGCGCTCTCTCTCTCTCTCTCTCTCTCTCTCTCTCTCTCTCTCTCATAGACCAACTCATAAACGATATAGCAGTCGAAGAACGTGATGCGTTTTCTTTGACCACCATGAGATGCAGTTTTTTTTATACCAAATATGAAATATCGCTTTTGAGAGAAATTATTCGACTTACAAAGCACAATATCTGTTGTACTTTCAGAACAATATTTTTCAGAATAATTGCTTTTTCAGAATAATTAGGTCTATGATTCTCGAATAACGGGGCCGTGAACTAACTAATTCATTCTTGTGAAATCACTGATTTGAAGGGGAAAAAATACATAGTTGCTACGGAATAAATATCCACGTTTGGACGGAATAAATTTTGCAAAAATATAAATTTCCGCATATGATTATAATAATGGCTCTGAGATTTTTTCATGGGTACCGTAGGTAGGGTAAACTATATATTTTTACAATCCTTATGCTTTGGGGATTCATATAAATAAAAACTAATCATGGAAACCATTCTTGAATTCACACGAACCACTTACGAAGTTACGTCGCCCACACGAGATGGTGAGGCCATGCTTGGAAAAACACAGTCATTTGTCGCATTTCATGAGGCTGTCTATATATTTTTACAATTATTGATGCTTTGGTGAACGTACAAATAAAAACTGATGATGGAAACCGTTCTTGAATTTGTATGTTGTCTAGTCAAGAGAAAGCAAAAACACAACATTCGCCGATAACAGCCGCCATGTTTGGGGTTTCCCTCTCAATTGTCACATGACAGGAGGTTATTTGGAAATTCCCGGCGTCATAACCGCTAAATGGAGCCTGAATGGAATGTCCCCAGCGATTCATATATCACGGAAGCGTTAATTGGTAAATTTTTTGCTTCTGGGGCCGAAACAACCAATCACAGGTGTGTTTAGATAAGGCTGTCAAGAAGCCGCTTTGAGCGGCTTTCCGGCGCAAGTTAAAGAAACTTGAGCCGCTTACAGCGGCTTGCCGTAGGCATTGAGTTAGATCGATGAAATCAGGTATTATACACAATGATCGTTGATCCAATATAAGTAGTTATGGGCAAAACCTGGTTCTACTTCACGGCCCTACTATTCGAGAATCATAGGACTCAATGATTCATAACTATGCTATATATGTATTCATACTCACTGGCACAAAGGTCATTGATTCCGTATTAAGTTATAGCAGGCGTGTATAGTTGGTGTGTCGCTTATATCCCATGCCCAGTTAAATTGCCGAATGATGAACCGGACACACCTCTATTACCGTACACGGCATTGTTGACCTTTGTGCTAGTAAACACGAATACATAATGATGTCTCCCTATGTAATTGAGGAAACAACTGTACTGGAGTTTTATATATGGAGAGAATTACAAAGTTATTTCAAGGAAGATATATTATCGATATCACGGTGAAATGATAGTCATTTTGTAGAGTTCAATTTGTTCTACACGCTGCAAAAAGGAAAATTTATGCAAACTTATCTATTGATTTTTAACAAGCTCCAAAGTAGATGACTAATTAGAATGAACAGACTATAGTTATGGCTAGTTTATAAAAACTAATACCGGTACGTTGTGGAAACATTAAACTTTATATGTACAGCAGACCCTTTGTCAATTATATTTCGTGAGTCTTACACCAAATCGTTGCAAAACAAATGCACGTTTGATGATGTGCGAAAAGTGTTCTTGTTTTCTATTTCACGCAGGAAAGTCAGAATAAAACACACAAGGACAATTCTAATTCCTATACGAATGTCTATTGTTAAATGTACCTTCCACATTTGGCATTGCCAGACGAAGGGGTGTTAGTTTTCATGTGTTTGTACGACGCATGAAAAAAGAAATTTAAAGAAATTTAAAATTTCAATTTGAAATTCGAATTCAAATTTCACGCAAGATTGAAATATTTCAGTGAAATGATGATGTTCCGAAAGTAATTCGATATATCCTCAAATCAGTCTGGAAATCCAGACATGGGGACTGCATGGAGACGGATTTCATTTAACCTGGTTTATCATGCAGCAGGCCCTTTCCACAATACATTCCTTTCATAGTGAAATTAACGTTATGCAACATGAACTTTATGGCCGCAGTAACCTAGACTTACAACTGGACCGGTCTGGCAGTCTGGTATATAGACTCGTACCTAGCCCTCAACTCACACGCACCGTTGGGGTCTAGTTAGCGACAGGCATTTTGTATTCTCTGATTGGCTGAATAGACCGGTAAATAGACCAATGTCAATATGTGTTGTTGTTGTTCGTGTGTATCTAGTGACCAGTACTCGTCTATGGTGCGATAAAGGGGCTTGAGCGCTACGGCCACCAATCCACGAAGTATATATAGATCCTTTGTAAGATTTGATGAGCGATGAGCGATTATGGTAGGTTTCCTAAATAAAGCCCTCGCTTCTACGACTACCACGACGTCCAGCAAGACGGTACATCTTCGGGAAATTTATGACCTATTCCAAGGTTCTTAGCGTGACATGTTCATGATCAGGTCAGGGGATTTGCAGCATTTCTGTTCTTCATTCAATACATAGTACTGTTCATACGCCCTATGATATGTACTTTTGTTGCTAACATTATGCAAGTTTTGTTGTTAAAAAAATAAAACTGAACGTACTTGTAGGCCTACTCGTTTGAAGCAGCAAACATTATAAATTTAGTTGACCTAGATTCTGCATTGAAGATCAACCATTGAAACGCGGAAAACAACGAATTACGTCAATTATACAGTATTTTCGCCTTCATGTTGTCTGATCGTACTAGTCTTGTTTATCTGATGATGCTAAACAATAATGATCTTGTGAACTTTGGGATAGGCCTAGGTCATAAATTTTCTGAAGATGTACCATTTTGCCGACGTCCAAACAAGCATGGAGGGGCATTGTGGGTGGAGAATACCATGGGCCAATCACTGTGCAGTGCTGATTTAAAATGCCTGTCGATAACTAGTCTCCATAGAGCGATAGCGAATTGGAGCTGGGTACGAGTCTGTCTGGTATAAATAGCTAAACCAGATTATACAGTTATATATGGTGTTCTATTTGTGCCAATTTGATCTCGCGCGTCGACTTGCAAAAGTCGACGCGCGACGCGAAAAGTCGACGTCGTGTTTTGAAACGCGACGTCGCCCTTTCCGCCGCGCGTCGCGCGTCGACTTTTACAATGTTAAAGAGATAGGCCATAAGTCCACGTCGTGTTTCAAAAGTACGTCGACTTTTGCCCTATCTCCTAACATTGTAAAAGTCGACGCGCGACGCGCGACGGAGAGGGCGACGTCGCCTTTCAAAACGCGACGTCGACTTTACCCGTCGCGCGTCGTGCGTCGACTTTTGCAAGTCGACGCGCGAGATCAAACTGGCACAAATACCTTTCCGGTAAGGCTTTGGTGTAAGAACTCGCAATGAAAAGTTACGGTACTGGACAAAAGACTGACAATACAACTTGCGGTAGATCCTTTGTTAGTTATATTTCATGGGTCTTACACCAAATTCTTTCCATATTTCCGCCTTTTCAAGCGTCTTATATTTTCACCCAGTACCTTAACCAGATGTCACTTAGACTGTGACAGTCAAGGTGGAAATGTAAATATACCATGTGCTGAAATGGAGAATGCTAGGTGTCTGGTCTGATAATCCATATTCATGAAGGTCGAACTTCTTTCGACAGCGACTGTGTGATTGGAGATTAGCGAGGAATCCCAGAAATCAGTTCGTGAGTTACGCGTAAGTTCAGTGACCGGGCATGCTGACTTACGGGCGTAAATGGGACTATAGACGCTTGTATTCAAATCCCTGCCACTTCTGACAACGCGTCATGCCCATACTGCGCAAGTCATGAGATTCTAACTGAGGTTCGGGCGAAGGGTGATCTCATGCATGAAGTATAGTGGCAGCTTTGAGGAAGGACAGGTAAGAGGCTCAATAGTAACCTATAGGGGTGAATGATACTTGTATTTTCGTGATTTCCTGGGAATAATTCATGCATACGATTGAACAATTTCAGATGAGTTCAGTGCCATATGTCAGACCTTTCGAGTACGATGATTCGATTCAAAGACCGGCCCAGTTTATAAGGATCATCAGGATCTTTGAGCCTAAATTTCCAAAAACGCCCCTCATCATTATAGTGACCAAATTTTAAGACACAATGATACCTGGCGACAATGAAATGACAAAAATGTATTTCTTTGTGGAGCAAAAATGTAATGATATGTCAAAGAATTTCGTGAAGAGACTTTCAGAAAATAAATACTAGAACAGGCCAGGAAAACGATAAATAAAATGACTCAACTAAGTTTTGGAGATCCTATTTCGCCTGAAGCACGTGGCCGTATACATACATTTTCAACTCTGCACGTCATCACATATGACCGCTGAAATCTCGCCATTTTGCCTTCGACGTCACAACGAAATAAAGATAATTCAATAGAAAATAAACTACAGCAGATATCAAATTCAAATTTTCCACAAATACACAGTAAGATACGTACTTTTCAACCCATCAGTTGCATGACACAGACATCGAATTCAGCGCTTCGATTCCACACAGTTCAGAATGGGTCAGAGCGTGCTTCTTTCCAAACAAGGTGACCCATCACATCTCAAAAATATTCATACGCCAAAATAGGCATGTCGGAAATATCGTCAATAACATGTATAAACATCAAAGAAGCATCATAATTGAGTGAAATATGGTGATATTTAGCATACAACATATTTATTTCGAAAGTTTCATTGCAGAAAATCATTTCTTTCAACCTCTCTGGAGATCTACTTTACGAGCCGCCTTACTCTAATATCCCGTCGCCTGCTTCTCGAGAAATCGCGCGAGATTTGATATTTTGGTGAAACTGATGAAAAACAGATGAATCGTCTAATTACATCAAATATAGCCAACATAGATGGTAGAATAGTGAATTTCGGTGAGTAGCCCTCCCAGATGAATGGGTCTGCATTGCGATCGCATGTTCTGAAAGTGTTTGTCGATGAGAATGGGTGAGCATAAACGGAGCGTAGCTGAATAATATTAAGGCCAAGGGGGATGAAAGAGATTTTGACATTTTTTTGTCAGGTTGAAATTTTCAAAATCGGAAAATGGCGATTCACATTTCTTCCTGCTCAGGTGGACTTTTTTCGGCCTCGATGCATTAACCCTTCGCAAAAAACTGAACACCTGGCAATCAAAGTCATCTGAATGAGACAGTCATTCAACATGTTGTTGTTGTTGTTTCGTATTGTTGTTGTTGTTGTTGGCACACGGCCATGAGGGTTAATGTCATTCATCTACACACGTTTACGCTCACCCATTTTCATTGACAAATGCTTTCAGAACATGCGATCGGAATGCAGAATCATTCAGATCGGAGTGCTACTCACCGAAATTCACTATAATACCATCTTTGTTGTCTAAATTTGATGTAATTAGACGAATAATCTTTTTTCCCTCAAAATCAAAATTATCAAAATCTCGCGCGATTTCTCGAGAAGGCGGCGACAGGATATTAGAGTAAGGCGGCTGAAAATAGTGCATCTCTAAGGAGGTTTCCAAAGATGATTTTCACCATTGAAACTGTTCAATTAAATAGTTTGTATTCTAAATATCACCATATTTTACTGAATTATTATGCCTCTTTTATGTTTATACATGTTATGGACAATATCTTCGACATAGCTACTGGCGCGTATGAGCTGTGATGGGTCACCTTGTTTGGGAAAGAAGCACGCACTGTCACATTCCGACCTGTGTGATTTCAAAGCGCTGAATTCGATTTTTTTGCCAACAGGTGGACTTAAATGTACGTATCTAACTGTGTATTTGTGGAAAATTTGAATTTAATATCTGCTGTAGTTTATTTTCTATTGAATTATCGTTATTTCCTTGTGACGTCGGAGGCAAAATGGCGAAATTTCAGCGGTGTTTTGTGTTCACGTGCACAGTCGAAATATATAAGTGCGGCCCCGTGCTTCCGGCGAAATGGATAATTTCGCTCGTAGGACCTCCACAACTTAGTTGAGTCATTTTATTTAGCGTTTTCATGGCCCGTTATAGTATTTATTTTCTGAAAGTTGCTTCACGAAATTCTTTGTCATTCACAAAGGTATTGAAAAAAAATTCAAAAAAAAAAGAAATACATTTTTTGTCATTTCATGTCCCGTGGTATCATTGTGTCATAAAATTTGGGCATTATAATGATGAGGGGCGTTTTTAGAAATTTGGACTTGGCAAAAAATTTCAAAAATGTCACAGATCCTGATGATCCTTAACGTGATTGATTGTTTTGTGTATAAACTGAGCCTCGGCCCGAATCGGATTTCTCTAACGTGACTGACTATTTTTGTGTATGAGCACTTGAACAGCGAGTAGCGTACTCGCGGACAGCTCTTTCTGCCTATTTTAGTATGACGAGCTTAGTAATACTCGATCAATACAATCTACTCGATCATTAATGGCGGTCTATTATCGGACAGCTTGAGCTCATCCTTAATGTTTTGTTTTCTAGTTTTCGTTAGAAATGTAAATATGATATGGTACCGGTACTGTATATTAACTGCTCGCATGTACGCTTATCTTGTGCAAACTCTATATCAAAACATACGTATGTATATTAATGGATAATGGCTCACCATTGGGGGGTTTTCCCGATAACTTATGGAATAATTTACCATTTAGTACAGTGGGTGAAATACCAATACAATATAGTTTCCTTTCGTTGAATGGAATGAATTAAAAGGAAACTTCTTTATCCATGGGGTGTAAGACGTGTTAACTGTGTTCAGTCGAGCGCCTTATGTGTTTTATAAGAGAGAGAGGGTCTCTGTTTAACCATGGCATAATTATTCAATTAAGCAAACTTGGGATTAAGGGAAGAATGCAACACTGGATAAAAAAAACTTCCTAATCAACAGAAATTTTAAAGTTCGCCTAGGAAACACCCTATCCACCGACCATCAACTAGACAACGGTACCCCTCAGGGAAGCGTCATTAGCCCCACCCTTTTTAACATCCTCATCAATGGCCTAGCCGATGAAATTGACACGAAACATCCAGAAGTAGAACAGTCCCTATTTGCTGACGATTATGCCCTCTGGAAAACCGCACGTTCCATCAAAAAACTTACAAGTATAATGCAAAAAACACTAGATACAATTAGCGGCTGGGCGGATAAATGGGGCTTCAAATTTTCCGCTCTCAAGACAACGGGTATTATATTCTTTAATAATAAACACATGACGTTAAACTAACAATAGGAGGTCAGAAAATTGAATTCAAAAATAGTGTTAAATATCTTGGTATGATCTTTGACAGCGAGGTGTGTGTCTGGGACAAACTCGGGAGTGAGTAAATATAGTCTGATAAAATTATACCAAACTCTCATTAGGTCAAAAATAGATTACGGGTCCATCGCCTACCAATCAGCATGTAAGACACAACTAAAAAGAATAGACAGCATTCAATATTCTGCTCTAAAAATAGCTACTGGAGCCTTCAAGGGAACCGCCCTATGTAGTCTTCAAATAGAAACCAATGAGAAACCTCTTCATTTAAGACGAGAGGAACTCTCCCTGAAATATGCAGGAAAAACTAGAGCTAAGGGCGATAATCACCCATGCCACAAAATTTTTGAAGATAAAAGTGAATATGAATATTTAAAGAAAAACTGGGAAAAAGACTCCGCCCCCCTCGGCTACACCGTAAATAACATATTCCAAGAGCACGAAATACCCATCGCACACATCTGCGACACAGATAAAATCACTAGACCACCCTGGGAATTAGAGTCGCCCCACGTGGACACAAGTATTCACGACTACCTCACAAAGAAGGACAACCCAGACTTTATAAGAGCCACCACCCTTGAATATATCAACCAAAACTGGAAAAATTACTTAAAAATCTATACAGACGGATCGAAAAACACAAGTAATAACACAGGATCAGCTTTTGTTATACCTGAGCTTAACATACAAAATGGTTTCAAACTTCCAGACAATATGTTTGCATACACTAGTGAACTGATTGCTATAATTAAGGCTCTCGAATGGATCATCGAGCACAAACCAATCCGTGCGGTGATACTCAATGACTCCCTTAGTGGACTCACATCCATCAACAATTCTATATCTGAGAGTAGACCTGATCTGATACACAAAATAGAATGTATATGAACACAAATACACAACGAGGGTATAGACGCCATTTTAGCATGGGTCCCCGCGCAATGTCAACATCAGAGGTAACGAAGCAGCCGACAAAACTGCCAAAGACAGTCTTGCTAAAACTACACACGATGTGCCAGACGCAAAATAGATAGCAAGTGGCAAAAGGAATGGAAAGAAGAAGAACGTGGACGGTGGTTACATAAGATCCTTGATGGAGAGAAAAGACAAGCCCAGGGATTCCAGTTAGACAATAAACATGATGACCGCATAATCACCAGATTAAGACTAGGCAAAACCGGACTTAAATCACATCTGTCCATGCTTCTGAAAAACACCTCACCACCCTGTACCGCATGCAACATTGTAGAAGAAACAATAGAACACGTGCTACTTGAAAGCCCAATCCACAACCAACAACGTGTGGCACTTAGAAACGAATTAAAAAAATTCAACACTCCCTCACATTACCAGCGTTAATAAACCCTAAGCCCCCCATTAGAAATCAGGTATTCAAGTCCTTGATAAATTTTATGAAAACTGCTGGTTATTACTCCAGTATATAATACTACCTACCGTCCCCCAAATAATCAACTACTAGTACTATGATACGATTTGATAGAGGAAATAGGCATGGCAACAACGGAGTTACCTTGATACTGAGGGCCGTCTGTTCCACTGTCCTACAAAACAAACGATGGCCAAATCTAATTGAATTCATGACAACATTAGCACGGCCAAATCGCATATAGCGAGCAGTATTCGGCATAAAATATAGGAAATTGTGATGGCGGAGTTACCTTGATACTGAGGGCCGTCTATCTCATTGTCCTACAAATTCTTTATGGCCATCAAACGATAATGCATACAGAAATAATACAGAGCCGTTTATTTGTGTATTCACCTAGTACTGAATCTATCGAAATGTTTAGTTATTTATTCATTTGTTTATCTATTTACTCACTTAATTATATATTGCTATTCATATTATGTGACTGACGGTCGGGGCATGCCTGTTGTTGGGGAGGAAGATATATCAAATTATTGCATCGAAAAACAATAGAAAACAAGAATGACTACAAGCCTTCTATTTCATATGATACAGCACCCCGAAGACCACAGGCGAGTCGGACAAGACCTGAAACAGAAGACGGATGACGATTACAAGAATACCAACAGCGCCTTGAGTGGCAACGCCGCATAGCAAGAACACCCAGAATCAGAATACTCGACCCTAGACCACACCGGACACGCCACCCCTTAGATGTTACCGAACTGACACCTCAACACAGAATATGATCCTTTGACTTTCACGCAATATAGGACGTAGACCTGCCGTTCTGTACCCCACTACACACTCCAAGCAAGTGTTACAGGCACAGATTTCTGGAAGGACCCACCCTGTTCCAAAGAGCGTCGTTAGGGAAGTCGTCTCGAAGAATCCTAAAGACGCCCTGGTTCTCCCAAGTTTTTTCTGGACGGCTTTGTGCGTACTATGGGGTATCGAGACAAAGGAATCATCCACGCGATTATAACAAATATTTTCCAGTATAAAAACCAATAACAGACTTAACGACTTGTACATAGCGACTCTTCTCTACTAGTATTTATATTTCCTCATTGTTATTGTTATTCATTATTTAATTATTTATTCCTACGAAGTAGGCTACAGATCGCAAATTGTCTGGTAATGAGTCAGTCAGTCAGTCAGTCCATCCAAATCCTTTCGTCGGCAAAATAAGGAGAACCGTTGACATTACAACCTTGATTTTTGGCATAAACGTGCATTAGGGCATTGTTACCAGCAAGTTCTGATCAGAAATAATTCTGATTAAAATTAGATTTATAATTAACACTTCAGTATATTGTTATAGATATATGTAAACTGTAGCCTTTAACGTGTATCCTATTTCACATCCAAACACTTCATCATTGACCACACCAGGCTTCAAATTCAGGTCAAATTACCCACTGCTGCTAAAAATACCCTGTCATTGATCCCCTTTCCACTGTATGCCACATGGCCCTATTAAACAGAGAGTGTGTGACTTGGATTCAAGGGTTAAGACTTTGGAGGGAAATACAATTTTGACAGCAGAAATATGACCCCGCCATTTGCTGATTAGAGCGATAAAACAGGGTAGGCTAAATGGACCCTTTTCAATGCAGTATTTCTTGGCATGGATGTGAAAATATGAGGACATACTTTGGATTTTTTTTTGTACCTCTTGAATATTGACTATATATCACACTTGGATATAATTTGAACAAAAAATTACATTTGTAAACAAAATATGTCTAAATTTCTCTTGTCATTTCAAATCTTGATCCATTTTGATTCCTTGATTAGGGGTACAGAATCACTGCCACGGAGTGTGTTGGTATGTCACAGCAATTCCGATTCACACAACGAAGCTGAGGTGGTTTAACGTTTATCAATGAAGAAAATCACCGATCAACCGCCATAGAATATAATGTGAAACAAGAAAACCGGAATAGTACATTCATCAGATTGCCAATGCCCAAAATGTGTTGTCTCATATATCTAGATAACAACGTGATGTAGAGACGCTATTTATTCGTCCTTGTACCGGTTATGCTCAAGAGAATGACATAGAATCATTATTATCTTGTGCATAGAAGGTGTTGGTCTTGAGTTGAATTACCGTAAACTACATAAATGCTACCTTTCTACTATAGTACTATATATAAAAATTTGTTGTATTGTTGGGGAAATAATGTGATTCAAAAGTTGTTTTGATCCTGTACAAGGGCACTGAAAACCATTAAAGAGATGTAAATGTATTTTCACACGTAAAGCTTGAAATCTACTGAACCTATATTATTCAATCTGTTTCCTTTAATTAAAAAATTGTAAAATTAAATCGGCGATCGTTATTTATTTTGCAATGAAGGCGCATTAGGAGACTGTTACCAACAAGTTCTGAGCTGACCAACTTTTGATGAAAATTTCTGGTGATTTTTGATGAAAATCACTGGCGATTCTGACTTGGGCGGTGCCCATCTTAATATAGGCAGGGTTTCAACTGGGGGTGGGGATTTCCAAGAGTTCAGTTCGCGTTCGAGTCCTAATGCCTACTGTACTTCGTAGGTCCTGTGACGTTAGTCGCACTGCCATGTATATACAGAAAAAACAAATTGCGTTATTACAAAATTATTTAAAAACCATGTTCAAAATAACCTAAAAATATAGGGTGGAAGAAATGTCCACTGGGGGAAATGTCCACTGGGGCAAATGCACACTGGGGGAAATGTCCATGGGGGAAATGTCTGTACACCATTCCAATATAGCCAGGGGCACTAAATGATGCAGTGTGGAATTATATTAAGACCGATTGAAAACACGTTAATAACATGAAGAGCTATTCGTTGATAAAGTGATTCGCGGTATGGTATTATACATATGAAAAAGTGACAGGGAACGGGACACAGTTCTGCAGTACAACATTAAACTGCGAGAAGCTGGGAGATTACATTCTGTATGATGTATTTATTCGCATTCACCGGTTTGAGATAAAATTATGTCATACTGCATCATGATGACAAATAATACTACATACAACCGCTCAGGGAAACAATGAGGTTATGTTTGTTATACTGACACAGAGATAAACTTTATAAAAATTCGGACGAATCCGACATGATTAATTTCATGCATTCATCATGTCGGCTTCGCTACAAAAACCCTGCAAAAAATAGACGGTGTTTTATTATTATAAAACTATTAAAATTATTATATTTTATAATATTATCCTCATCTTGACATTAACTACCGTCAGTACAACTTGTCTTGTAGTACGCCACAATTTATTTCTTCAACTTTGGGGCAGCATAAATTATTGAATGGTTTGTTTCAGTCTCAAAATGCAGGCTATATTCATTTAGCTAGTCAATGTCCACAATGTCCAGGCTGCACTGCACCTGGATGTGTTTAGATAAAGGATTTGCCAGATGCACTGTGTAGTAACTCAAATCTAGCTGGTATGAATAGGGGCCTAGCTTTTAATACATTTTGAGAAGAGTAAATATGATTATAAAGCCATTTACCGGTCTCATGTCCTACTACACTACAGGAGATTTGTACAGAGATTAATGCTAACAGAACATAGGTCTATCTATGGTACTGTATGCTGTTTAGGCTTATATAAACCATAGAGCCTACTGTTTTAGTAGGCTCCATGGATAAACAAAGCCGTGTTCTGATACATGTGTTTCCTGATCTAAAGTCCAGCCTGGTTCTTCGACCTAAAAACATGAAATTCATACAGAAGCTCAAGATATCCTAGCTGAGTAGCTGTCCATTTATCATCATCATTTATCAAGTTACTGATGACCCCCCCTCTACACACAGTCTAGTTACACATGACCTCCCCTTCATAGGGCTCGAAGTTATTGGTGACCCCCCCCCTCAAATTCCACCGGCCCCCCCCCTCAGGATAAATTTTGAATGGTCCCTTAGATAAATACCAGTGATTGTTTTGGGAGCAGTTGCTTTGTAGCTATTTCTGTTGTTCCATTGATCAGAGCTGTTATGTCGCTGCTGCGATACAGTTAGATTAAAATGAAACTCCAACTCAATATCCCTTTTCTGCATCACTTGAACTTCTATTGCACTATATACTACTTTCAGGAAGGAAATTGGGGTTGTTTAGTAAGAAGTGAAATTAATAGTGAATTGTAGTGAATAGTTTAGATATTAATGCTGAGCAGTATATTCCACTGTTTCAACATTGAACCAGTAATAATAAAAATATGGCTATAGTTCATTCTTTTAGAAATATTTTATTCTAAATACATATGGCTCTAAGCGATATCGTCCGTTGAAATATCGAAATTGTTAATTGTACTGAACAATATACTATATATAATAAAGTTCAAATTATACCATATTTGAGGAAGATATGACTGTCAAATTACATATACAAGACCTCTTTTATCGGGGAGGGGCGGAATAGTTCCCCCTAGTGAAATCGCTGGGTTGGGATACAAAAGCCAACATTGATGATAAACAAGAGATGCACCCCAAATGGGGACATAAAGATGAGATACAACAACCAATAGCGATACACACGGCATTGTTAATCATACGGAGCAAATTATAATCAATTTGAGACAGTTTGGACCATGGATGTTGAACCATACCTACCCCTTTTCTTCAAAAATAGAACGGATTTTTCGGATACTGAGGAATTCCGCAGTCCTATGCCTTGAATACCGTGTCCCCTAGCAAATGTTTCGAACTTAGAACCTGCCGAAGCATCACAGAAATTGTGGTTCCTTTGTCCAGCGTTTCCCCTTCAACATGCTAAGCTGTCCCACTAATAGCTTTTGGCCACTTTTAGCCACAAAAAATAACAAAACCTCATTTTCTGGTACCCAAACATGGTCGCGCAATTTTGAATTTTCTGCTCAGGATGGGTGGAGGGGTGAGGTATTCAAATAGGCTCAAATTGACCCCCATATTAAGCTCTATATCTGCAAGTCCCATTTGCAGCATTATAATACAATGCAAAAGAGTCAATATCAAGTCATAATAATGTACCGAGTTTACATAAATAGTCTACCAGAATGTCTGATTATGCACTAACAAAAACTATGGCATGGTCTTCTTTGATCTACTAAAGATACTGTCACAGACTTCAAGGTAAAGTTAAAACAATTCCAGCGTTTAATAAAATAAAGTGGGAGTGATCACGCAGTATGTACAGCGTTTGTGTTTTTTAAAGCAAATATTAATGTAAGATATCAAAGTGAAGTACTCTCTATATATCTCTCTTGGATTCGAATGCACTCGCACGAATAAACTTGGATAGTTCAAATCAATTTTGGTTCGAGGAAGTCGCCAATTGTTGAAGAATTTTCGCCATATTAGTGGAGTAGATAGTTGAGTCACATTTCACGTGTGGTTTTATTTTTATCCCTAATGAGCTCAGGGGCATATTTACCGGTATACGGAATTTGATGCCAGTGAAGAACATTGAATAAGTGGTGATAGGATGAAGTGTCTAGATGACAATATAATGACACCGTTAATTATTCCCCTATGCAAACGGCAATTCCGTCAAACAGCAATTCTTGTTCTGGTTCAAGTAACGATTCTTCAATCAATTGTATACAATATATCTAATTGTGCACATAACAGATTCTAACACTGTTATAGTGAAATGGTAGAATCGTCCATTAAAGAATATCCGCGTCCATAATCCAAAGACCTATTCCATATTCCAGTATTAGTACCAAATTCAAAAAGACAATCATAGTATACATAAACATAGACTAGTTTCGTGCAAGAGAGAAGCGGTCAACAGTAATATCCACGAAACTACTCGAATGGTCGCCCAAGCCGCGGACATCTAACTCAAATAAAGGAATTGATCATTTCTTCACAATTTTGACGTTTCTCATTTTTTTAAATTTCATTCTGCGACATTCTTTACATTCCCTAAGTTTCTTTTTAACAGTAAAGTGCCAGTCCAATCTCTGATATATTAAATTTCTCCACGGCGTACTTGGCCATCTTCTAGTTTAACCCTACCTGGCCGAGGGGGGGGGGGAGGGAATGGTTCCCCTACCAAACTTCCTGCGCTATCTCCGGAACGACATAACATGGAGAGTTGAAACTCCGTGACTTTATAGTTTATCACATTGGGGTCATTTTGAGCCTATTTGCATAACCCATCGAGCAGAGGCTCATGGGTAAATTCAAGATGGCGGTCACGTGGGGTACCAGAAAAGTGATGTTTTCGTCATATCGCTTCAAAATGTCTGCTGTTTCGCGATGAAAAGTGGGCAAAAATTATTTTTAGTGACATTACATTAATATTTACTAATTTATCGTGCAGCTTTTGCGGACAAATTGCATAAATAAAAAATAAAAAAAGAAATCTGACCGGAAAATCGATCAAAAAATGTCACGGCACTGTGACGTCATGAGAGTGGCTATCTTGGATTTTTTTTTACATTTTCCGGTAAAGCTTGACCCAAGGGTATAGTGTGGTAAGTTTCAGCTCCCTAGCTCAAGAGGTAAGAAAAATAACTGGGGGGGGGGGGGACCATTTCGGCCAGGATGGGACAGATAGGGTTAAAGAATGTTCTTGATATTCAACTTCTTGATATGTACTTCATTTTCCTGGGGGTTGTGGCTTTATAACTGATCATATTGCGCCATTTTAATCCTAGTGTCATACCCCTCCGGGTAGAGGATCATAGGTAAAATCAACATGGCGGCCAAGATGAGGTGACTGAAAAGCAGCGCTTTCGTCGTTTTTTTCTCTCTAATTATTTTACATCAGATAATTAATTCATTATGAAGCTCTGGCTGAGAAAATTGCAAAAATAAAAAATCGAAAACCTTAGCCATTTTGTTATTGCATCTTTGTGGTAGAGTTTGACGTCAACATATTTCGTGAGAAGTTTCAACCTCTAGTCCAAGGGGTAAGCACAAATATTTAAGGGGGGGGGGGGGGTAAGGGAGACTGGGTAGGCTCAACAAATCCCAGTTCAGGTAAGATTAAAATCGTGGTTAGCTCCTCTCTTTTTCGCTTAACAGCTATCCAGCCCCGAGATGTGTTCGATGTAAGAGATTCTTTTTATCAAGCCACTACTTTAGAAGGTCTGTGTAGTCAGGTAAAAGAAGACTGTATTTTAGGTTATTCGAGACAAATCAGTTTTAATGTATGTACATGTTTTTGGTGAGTTGTGTTGATTAATTTTGGATTGCTGAGTTGTTGACTTGTTTTAGTTGGAATACTTAGAATTTTGTTTGATCGTCGGTATATAGCTGAAATATTGATGAACGCGACGTTAAACTTTAATTCTCTTTCTCTCTCTCCCTATGCGTGATATGTTGATAGTACTGTATAAAATAAGACTATGCCACTGGATATCACCTCAAATGCGACTAAAAAGTTTGGTATATACAGAAAAAAACTACGTGAGATTTAAATGGTAACGGCACGGGACGGAATTGAATTGATATAGAGTGAATACAAATTTTAAAGGAATAGTTCTGTCTATGGGTAGGTGATAAAAAAGGACCGCAAGAGCATAAATCTGGCACATATAATAGACAATACTGCCTTGTGCCATGCAACTTCACTTTGACACCGGCATTCTGCCACTGGGTAGAATATTACACCCTTAATCCTGACAGTCACATGAAGATGTATAGGGTATGTAAAGTTGTGACTGCATGGACAAATAAATGCTCAGTGGCTCATCCAACTTTTAAAAATCGACGGTTTCCTTGAAAATAAGTGAAGGAGGATATAACTTCTTCACGGCGTCATGTATAAGGGATTATCCGAAGCGAGAGGATCATCTATATAGGTTTCCGATATAACAGCACAGTATTTACAGAAAATGGGTTTAATTATTGTACGGTTCATTTTAACAAGTTGGACAGTAGTTTGGTCGTACAATCAGGAAAGAGAGAATTAAGGTTTAACGTCGCGTTCATTCCAGTTATATAGCAAATGATCGAACAACCAGCAATGAATCTTACTACGTATAGTGTTTTATGCATGCTGAATGCCCAATGCCTTTCGATATAACATTGTGAGTGGTCGGGAGAGAAATTAATCTTTGCTCGAGGAACTTTTGTTTTTGTTGTTGTATAAACTCAATCTAATGTCGAAGAGGAATAAGTAGACGCACTCACAGATGGTACGGTTATGATCAATCCCTTACCTATCAATGGCAATAGTTATATTTATAAACTATATATTATGAGGGCATTTGTCTGATGGAACTATCACCTATCTTCAGTGAATGTCTGTTTTGTCTGTGTATTTTTGTCACTACGGAAGATCTTGTCAACTTCACTCGCTGTGTTTGTGTGTGTGTTACGTTTTCTCGTTAAAACGATAACTTGAAAACGTGATTCAATTCACTTCAAATTTTAATTGAATTGGGGGGGGGGGGCGAATAGCTTTAAGCCTAATGATTTTGAGGCCACCAGGGCTAGAAAATCTGCAAAAAAAGACAACAATCTCCAGTTTCAATGTATGTATTGGTGCCAGACATTGGGTATATAGTGCCTTATTTCACGTTTAGGTATTTCACGTTTAGAACCTGTAAACGATGAAATATCTCCTGTTCCAAGTCCTGAATTGGTTCAAACTTTATGCCTGACACGAACATGGGGCAGAGAATAACCCTATTTCTTTGAGGTCGGAAGGTCAGACAATGGCCAAGGTCATCTACGCCAGAACATACAAAAAAGTGGAAAATTGTGTTGTTATTGAACTCCAGTTCATGGATGTGGATTATGACCAAATTTCAAGCATACTCAAACGCATCGCTAGTAATTGATTTTGGTTGATTATGTCGATTTGGGTGAGGTCAAAGCCAAGAACACAAGGTCCAAATCATGGTTACCAATGTCTGCTATGTCCATCATAATATCCTCATGAGTGACTTTAGCTTTCCCATCACATCGCATCTGGTCCACATTGTTAATGAAATTCGTGTGGGTGAACATTGAAATCCATCGACTTTTATTAGTGTTCACCAATGAACAAGCTTGCAAGCTATGTATACGTATCAAAGGTAGTTATAGAGTTGTATTCTAAAGGGGATCTGTTGGACTAGGCTGAACAAATTCTTGCACCACTTCTAATATATCTCAACTCGTAGTTTGCTGTGATAACAAACAAAAGAATTTGGTTATGTTACAAGCATCTAGAAACTACAGGGGTATATGATTATATCGGAAAGCTTGTCGATATAAATAAGTCCTTTTTGGCAGATTAGTAAAACCATTCACCAGCATTTATATTGTTGATACATTCAAATAACCACCGATGCTAGGTCATTCAATTATATTCTCACAAAGGGGTTCCTAAAAATACTTTCATTGTGAAAGGGTGGGTCAATCTATAGTATTAAACCCTCAAAGGAGGTGAAAGATCATAATGAGTTAGTTGGGTTTTGCGGAAGCACTAACCCTAAATTTATCTCATTAGGTATCATCCTTTATTATACCTCCGAGGTACCTCATCAGAGCACACCTTTGGGAGGTAGACACAAACCTACAGTGTCATAACTACACAACAGGATCTGATTTGTCAGCCCCGGAACTAATTACAGTTACTAATGACAGTTAACTATAGAACAAAGCTCTCTTATGCCTCAACTTGGACAATATAACATTAACAGGGCTGATAGATAGATAGATAGATAGATAATCTTCTTTATTGTCGGATAAAAATTTACACAATAAACATTAGCCAAAGGCTAGTCAGTCCGACATTTAAAACAGAACAATCTGATAACATACATAAAAATTTGCAAAACTAATAATATATATAAAATTTTCAGTAGCAGTTAAAACAAGTGGACAGATCAATCATATCTAGTTTTGATTTCTATTGCACATATGACCAAAGAGAGCATCGACAATTCGATCCACCCCAGCTGCCCAGAAGCCGCTTAAACTGACGGAAACTAGTGCATTGTCTAATGTCCAGAGGGAGGGAATTCCAGACCTTCGGAGCAAGATATGTGAAGCTGTCTTGACCATATTTCTTTGTACGAAAGAACGGAATGTCCATAGTGGACGAACCAGTTCTGAGGTGCGACACATTTTGCTTCACCTTAATAAGATCACTAAGATACTCGGGCGATATATCATTAATAATTTTAAACACTTGAGAGGCAATGCACTTAATTCTGTTTAGCTCAAGAGTATTAACATTCGCCCTACTAAGCAGTTCTTCATAAGAGCTAGATAAATCACTAAATACAACACGGAGGGCTCTATATTGTATTCGCTCCATTTTATCACACGCCCTCTTATCACAAAAATGCCAGACGATGGGGCAAAAATTAAAATAACAAAGGATAAAACTCCTGAATATGTTAAGCTTGCATCCAACGTCAAGCATATAGCTAAGACGGGAAAGAACATTGATTTGTTGCGAAGCTTTTTGACAGATTTCATCAATATGCGAATCAAAATTCAGTTTACTATCAATGTTAACCCCAAGCAGTTTAACATTATTTTCTGAACTTATCACATGGCCATCGATATTTAAATTCATATCCCTATCAGTGCCGAATAAAATTGCCTGAAATTTATCGGGGTTGGCCAACATCATGTTATCAGTAAACCATTTGATTGCAATGCCGGTTTCTTCCTCTAAAATATGAATAACTTCATCGGCAGTTTCTCCAGATGCGCTGAGCGTATTGTCATCGGTGTAATTTGCTAAAACGGAATTTGAAATAAAGAAATATATATCATTGAGGAAGACATTAAACAGAATAGGTCCAAGTAAGGATCCTTGAGGAACACCTTTCGCTATGTCTTTCCACTGACTGAAATAGTCTCCTATCCTGACTCGCTGCTGGCGTCCAGACAAATAGCTACTTAAAAGTTTGCAAGAGTTTTCTGAGAAACCGTACGCCTTCAGTTTCTCCACAAGTAGAGCATGAGGCATACAGTCAAACGCCTTACTCAAGTCCATCAAAACTGCACCAACAACCTTATGATTTCTAAGACATTCTCTCCAGGATTCAACCAGGTATAGCAATACATCTTGACAGCTATAGCCCGGTCTATAGGCAGACATAAATACCGACAGTACATCGTTTAAGTAAGAATTCATCTGATCGGCATAAATGCCTTCAAATATTTTGGAAAAGCAATTTAGGACACTTACAGGTCTATAATTTGATTTTGACAAGTTATCACCTTTCTTGAAGACCGGTGTAACATTTGCAGTTTTAAGATCAGAAGGAAACACACCTTCTGCTATGGATTTATTCACCAGACCACACAAGGGATGAGCAATATCGCTTCCTGTAAGTTTTAGGATTTTGGCCAGTATACGGTCAGGTCCAGCAGATTTCTTCTGGTTCAGTTTTTGTATTTTATTTTCAATTATACCGGGTGTGATCAATGGAAATCAAAATCAATATTCCCTTTAGTATTTTCTATCATTTGTTAGTATTTCTAACACTTGGGTGATCAGATGAATCAGAGGGGAGACAATTTCCAATGGTTGCGGCGATATTTATATAGTGATCAATCAACACCTGAGACTTTTGCTTGATCGCCTAAGAGTTTTCCGTCTTCAAACAAATTTATATCTGATTGACTATTCGCCAGTTTTTTTGATAGAAATGGACGGATAGTTTTCCAGAATTCTTTACCATTTGTTGCACTGTTATTACATCGTTCATTAGAGAGAGAGAGAGAATTAAGGTTTAATGTCGCATTCAGCAATATTTCAGCTATATAGCGACAACCAAACAAAATTCTACGTAATCAATTCAAAAACTCGGTAAGCTAATGCGTTAAAACAGGTACAAACATTAAAATTTGTACAACAAACCAATCTCTCTCAAACAATTTAAAATACAATCCTCTTTCACTCTGCTAAAAAGATCTTCCAGCGTAGCTGCTCGATAAAAAGTATCTCTTGCAATCTTAAAATCTATGCAGTCTATGAGAATATGTTTCACCGTGAGATCTTCATGGCAAGGTATACACCTTGGAATCGGCTCCTGTTTCAGTAAATATTCATGAGTTAATCGTGTGTGACCGATCCTACATCGTCTGATCATGGCCTGGTCAAAACGCTTATGACTGTTCAGATGAGTATAACCAACCGTTTTTTTGAACTGGTGAAGTTTGTTATTTTCCATAGTATCCCATAAAGATTGAAACAGCTTTCTGACATAAGCGCAGATAGATGGTCTGAAATCGCTGTATGGGATTCCGACACGGGATCAACTTCTTCATCTAGAGCTGCCTTAGCCAATCTATCAGCTTCAGTGTTGTCTTTGATGTCAACATGACTAGGCACCCAACAAAACACAATATCTATCTGTTGATCAAATCTGGTGTCATATAATTGCAGAATTTTCAAGATGGTGGGATGAGTTGAATTTCCACTTTTAATTGCTTTAAGGCATGATAGTGAATCTGAGAATATGACGTATTTTTTCCTTCTAGTGGATCCAATACCTTCTAAAGCTGATAATAGAGCTTTTGCTTCTGCAGTAAAAATAAAAAACTTTTACCTGGCAGACGATATGTTTTAGTTTTGGAACTAAAGATAGTAGCCCATGCTACTCTCTCACCATCTTTAGAACCATCTGTATAAATAGCCTGATGTGATCTGTATTTCTCTCTCAGTAGACCAAATTCTTGTGTATACACGAGCTGGTTCGTGTCTGCCTTTTTATATTTAGTCAGTGAAATATCTACTTCTGGCGTGGCTAACTGCCATGGTGGAGTTGGCAAGAGCTCGTTAGGTAAAATTTGACTAACTTTAATACCAGCTGCTACAAGGTGTGGTTTCATACGGATTCCAAGAGGTGGAATAATCGAGAGTTTTTGTGAATATAAATCTGCGTACAGAGGGTTGAAAACACAGTTATATGCA